>CM077676.1:418884378-419106878 GCA_039707655.1 Elymus sibiricus | reverse complement strand
TGAACTCAGATGGGTAAATTCCACCGCTAGTAACATAACCATCTAAACTATGCTTAGTTTGCAAAAACTTTTTTTTGGAAAAAAAGATTGAAAAAGATAAGTAGAACTATATTCACCAAATTCAGAGAAAGCCCCCTAAACTAGTGGGGCTGACAAGTGGGACTATGCGTATATATGCAGGCGGTGGGAGTACAAGTTTTTATTTAAAGAAAGCATTGTGCATGGATATCTCGATCATAGAAGTCGGTCTGAGCAACACTTGTTGAGTTCCACGAAATCTATGCAATGCGAGGAGAGGCCTAAAGAACAGTAAGGAGAGACAAACTTGCACGTCTCAGTTCCCATTCCACGTTCAGTTTTTTTTTTTTTTTTTTTTTTTTTTTTGCGGGGAATTCCACGTTCAATTCCTTGGCTCAGTCGTCAGTTCGTCGCTCTCGCCGATGTCCAGTGACAAGAGAAAGAGAGACAAACGACGACGCCCAAGGCATCTCCTCCAACTCCAATGTCGTCGCGTGCGACGAGACCGGCCGAAAGACATTTCTATTTCGTGGCAACCAGTCCAGTATTTAAAAGGCGTCTTCTTTTTTAACACGCCCTGCTGCTAATCAGCCGCACTTGGAGAAGCAAAAGCAGGCGCTGTCCCGTCCGACGCAGCTCCACGCACCGGCCGCGAGCTGAGGCAGCGACACCTCCCGCCCGCCCCGTCACCACGCGCGCCCCGCGAGCGACACACACCGAGAGGATAACAAAAGCCGAGTCAACCGCCGCCGCGTCACGGCCCACTCACCCAGCCCGCCCGCGAGATCTGTCGCCGGCCGGGCACCGCTGGCTGGGCGCCCCGGAAAAGATCTGGGCGGGGCCGCGATCCGCACGCGCCCGTGGCCACTCGCCCGCCCGGCGTCCCCGTCGCCACGCACGCCCATGTGATGGGCCGATAAGCTTGTTTTTGCCCAGGCCGACACGCTTTTAGCACTGCTAGTGCCTGGCTGACTCTTCTCCTCTTTTCGCAGCCACATGATTTAACCAGCTCGGGTGGCCACGAGATGATACGTAGCACTGCTGCTGTCACTGTGGGTGGATTGTTGTTGTTGATAATCTGATTGCCACCACCCAAGGTGCCAAATTTCACATCACGCCTGTCTGCCGCCGTCGCATAACCAGGAAGAAACAGGCACTCAACTTGCCGCGAGGCAAATTTTTAGGACTATTTATTCATATTTATACTACCCTTAAAGTTATACTAATTGAGCGACAGTTAATATGAATCGGAGCGATTACCAAACAGCAAAACGTGCAAGGTTTTTTAGGAGGCGAGATCTTCATACGATCCACGAGACGATGACAAGGCGGACGTAACCTAAGACAAAGTGAGAGAACAACGGCCATCGGATAACATAATCCATCTTACACCAATAAGATAACTGAATGCAATCCGATTCATCCAATTTATTTATTTACTTATTATTTAGGTTATTTAAGTACACTTTAAGCAGATCTGAAGTTCTGAACCCAATGAAAAGTCGCCGACGGGCGGGCGCGGCCACGCACGCAAGCGCCCGCCCAGCCTTGCACGCTGCCCCTCTCACGGCCTTACGAGGATCCGAGTCAGCCCGCGTCACTGTCCATTCACCCGGCCGCTATCATATTCATCTCCCCAACGGAGCTTTCCACGTCCCCTTCCCGTGCCCCATAAAAGCCGTCGCCGGCGAAGTTGTCACCCCCCGCAACGGAGGCATTACCCAGACAGACGAAAACACCACCACCGTGACGAACAGACGGGCAGACGGCCGGCGGAGATGAAGAAGTGCGCGTCCGAGCTGGAGTTCGAGGCCTTCATTCGGCAGCACCTCGCCACCGCCGAGGCCGAGGCCCAGCGGGGCAGGCCCGGCCACGGACCGGACGACGGCGGGTTCGGCGAGCCCGGCGCCAGAGCGGACGTGTTCTCCCCCGGCGGCCTGCCGGGCCTCTGCTTCGACGACTCGGTGAGCGGCTGCCACTACCCAAAGCTTCTCTTCCTGGATTAGCTCAGCCTCTGCGTCTGTGCCTGTACTGTTCGTGCGTTTAACTGAATTTTCATCCTGTGCTCCAGCAGAACACCCTGGAGCTGCAAGGGAGCAACGCCGGCCACTTGTGGTGGTCCGAAGGTCTCCATGCCCCGCCGCACCACACCATCCCGACGCCGACCCAGTCGCAAACGGCGGCCATCTCTGGTATGTGCGACATATAGTATACATGCCTTCAACCTGTAACAGAGTTGGATCTTATTATCAGTTTGTGCGGAATGCTGTGGGTCAAGTCAATACTTAGCATTAGTTGACTGTGAGCAACTGAGAAATTAGACATGCGAACTGCAGTGGATCTCAGGAAAATTCTGAAGAGAAGAGAAACAACACCTATCCATCTGTGTGTGGATGTTTTTCTCTGCCCCAGAATTCCTAAGATTTTTCTTGTCTTCCAAACTAGAGCTGGTCCAACATAGAACTACACTGCTTTAGAGTTCAGAAGGAGATTGATCATACCCAAATCAGACACACCAGGAGTCTGTCTCACCTGCTGCCGCATTGTTTTGATCGCAGCTAGCCCGAGGGAAACAATCTCAGGGAACCAGGCTCTCGAAACCGAGTCAGACTCTGATAGCGAGTCATTGGTCGAGATAGGGGGCGGCCGATGCAAGCGAAGCGGCAAATCATCAGATACCAGGCGAATAAGAAGGTATGCAGAAATCAAGCCTGTGTCCAGTTCTATGAGTTCTGATGAACTCTGAACAAACTGCCTACCGTTTCTTTCTTCTCTACAATGAATTAATGAATTGCCTGTGTATATTTCAGGATGGTATCCAACAGGGAGTCAGCTCGACGGTCCAGGAGGAGGAAGCACGCGCAGCTGACTGACCTTGAGTTGCAGGTGGATGCACTCCCTCTGCTGCTTTATCAAACAAAAATTACCTCCTTGTAGTCTTGTTGCCTCCTAATGCACATGCCATGATCCAAGTTTGTTTCAAGCTTCTGACCGTCGACATGTGCCATCCTGATTGAGCAGGTCAAGCAACTTAAAAGTGAAAGTGCAACCCTCTTCAAGCAACTGACAGAGGCCAACCAGCAGTTCACCACCGCGGTGACAGACAACAGGATCCTCAAATCAGATGTAGAGACCTTAAGAATCAAGGTAACAATTATCCTCTGGTAGCAGAAATAAATAGTCACCTCTAAACGATCATCAGTTCGATAAACATCTGAAATCGGCTCCGCAGGTAAAAATGGCAGAAGACATGGTAGCTAGAGGAGCGGTGTCCTGCGGCCTAGGACAGCAGCTCGGGTTGGCACCATTTCTGAACTCCAGGAAGATGTGACAAGCCTTGGTGGGCGCGCTCAATGTCACAGGGTTGAACTTGAAAGGGAACCATGCACTCTTCAGAGGTCTCTAGCTCTAGCTTGTCAAGTTCAGACATCGACGGTACGAAGCACTGCAGGTCTAGAGTGCTCGAATAACCGGATGCCCGCTTGCCCAGCGAGGCGACCAGCTGTGCAGCTGACGTGTGGCCCGGAGATTCACACCAAAACAGGGCCTTTATGTATAGTAACGAACACTGGCTGTTGTATACCTGACACATGTGCATGCCTCGCTAGCTGCAAAGGTACTAAACTCTGAAGGTAGTGAAACTATTCTGTGTTCTGTTCTGTATACTGGTGAGTGGTGAATATATGTATTGAGGTTCATGTTCAACCAACTGAATCATCCTCTGTCCATTAGTACCGTAACTTCTGCTACAAATTACTTTGTTCCATACTTGTACAGAAAGCTTAATTATGCATCAGTTGGTCGGTTCTTTGATGTAGCTCTGGTGTACAGCATCAGTGTATAGTACCGTATGTTGGCGTTGGCAGTTCTTTGTAATTTTTGTTGGTGGCTTACCAAGCTGGCCGCTTGGTTGGCGTTGCCAGTTCTGAAGGCACTTAGGAAATGATGTAAACCTCACACCTCAACCGCACTCAACAACTAGCTGGAAAAGAGATTGTGTTTGTACAAAACTGTGAAAAATAGAGTGCAGATGTAAATGAAATGACATCATAATAGCTACCAATTTCAAAGTAATGGACAATTAGGTAACCAGGTCATAATGAAATTTTCTTCTCTTGCCGAACAAAATTGAAGGAAGAATTAGACTTGGTCACCCATAGCCCATAGGACCCTAAGGAAGAAATATTCAGGGTTTCACTATTTTTTTTAACACGAGTGTTTCACTCTTGGATATGTACATTCCGCTAACTCATAGCATATCTCTGTTTCTCTGGAAAAAGAGTTGTCCTATACAAAGCAGAAATTATAGACATATACAGTAGAGTGGTACTGTTCTTGCTAAAAGAAGGTAACCACCCCCCCCCCCCCCAACCCACCACCACCACCACACACACCCACCCCAGTGCACAGACAATTTTGTAAGAAGATATGTGAAATAAGCAGTGCCGCTTAGGGTCCACTCCTGTTTGTTGTAATAAGGTAACACAAAGGAAAATATGCTTTTATGAAAACAACATAAAAGTCAACCAGATTACTTGATCTAAAACGAACAATATGGGAAATTCAACTAAGTATAATTGTAAGCTACATGAGAAGTATGCAATTCTACTGGGAATGCAAGTGATTAGTTATTCATACTGCTTACATTCTATAGAAGTATTGAGACATCTAGAGAGCATAAAGGGGGACAGTGATTCCATACACGTTACGACATTTCGTGAAAAGCAATCTTTCTATATAGAGGAATTGTGCCCCCACCGATTGTTCGCTTCCACTGTATTCCAACTTAAAGAAAATACTGTGCACCCTAGAAACATGGGGATATGCAACAATAGGTGGAAAGAATAAGATGGAAAGGGTTGACCGAAAAAAAATCTCCGGAAAGTGAATCTGCCTCTGGAGAGTCCAAGGGGCACCACTTGCAGCACCTTTCCCCCCACCAAAAATGTATGATGCCGTTGTTCTCTATTATTATTTCGAAGAAAAGGTATGGCATTGCTCAAACATGCCATATTTCCATTTGTGCTTTTGGGCCACATAATTTTATTCCTGGTCCCCTACCATCCCATAGGCCAGCCTGTATCTGTCGTTTGACAAACGTAATGCTGTGATCAAACTTTATGCAATCTCTTGTCCAAACTAGGCGAAAGAAAAACTCATATACTGTATTATCAAGAAATCATACATGTGCTACTTGGCCCAACCAAATTAAGACTAATGATGAGTACAGCGTTCAAAAGCAACTGGTAGGCAATCTGGAATGGTATCCCCGCCCCATCATGGATGATGAGTCTAGGGGTGAAGGAAATGTTTACTCAGAAAGAGATTAATCGAAAGTGGAAAGGGAGAAAAATGACATTAACTCTCAGTCTCTCACTGCCCCTCAACCAATCAACTCGCGACAGAAGAAATCAACTTGTGGATCATGAATTCATGACAGCCTGACAGGAACGTAAGCATCAGCGATACTATTGATCAATCAGGATTCGACACACACTGGAAGGAAAGAGGCACCAAATCTAATGGCCCACCGACTCTTTCAGGTTTGGTACGTAAAGGCAGATCTTATTATTTGTAAATGAGAAGAGAAAGTTTGAATTCTTTGCAGCTATATGCATGTGGAAGTTCTTACTGTGACTAGGCTCTAATTTCTCTTATCTGTTTCAAGAAAACAAACTGGGTTATAGATGCCCAGATATTCACACCTCATAAATCCTTGTTAAAATCTTTTAGATCATCAAAATTTCACTACCACTTGGATTGCTTCAATTTTCTAACATCATGGAACTATTTAACCAATTATGTTTCTCATAGTACCGTGGAAGCTTAGGCCTTCTTTACAATTTAGAAAATATTATTACACCTCAGAGTTCAGTAATAGGTCCCACTGCTTCTTCTTTTTTTCTAGTTTTATCCTACAGTCACGCGTATCATAAAAATAAACTAACACTTGACAAAGACTAAGTTCATTTCAAGCAATGTCAAATTGACATTTTATCCACTGTTCTAATACAGAAATTAACTTGTGCATGCCGACAGCACAATGCGTGATATCAGTAAAACCACATTGCTCTACATGGAAGTGGATAGAAGATCTACCCATATCAAACCTAACATCTCCATCCAAAAGAATCACGCATCGCCTTTGAGAAAATTCCACAGCAAAAAGGAAAACCATATCTTGAGGTATTCCTTTTGAAGTCTATATATAGCAAGTCAGAAGGGTGAAGCAGTCAGACAAGACACACATATACATCTTATGCAAGCAGCAGCCAGCAGGAATGCATACACACACACATCACCCCTCTAGCTGTGTGCATCCTAGAGAAGTGTAGCTTCAGTGCCTCATGTCGCCCAATAACAGTTACGAGTTATACCGTCAATGGCCATACGTGAATCGAGATAGAGGGCAGAATGTAGCCAAGGATGACTTGCCGAGTATGTGCGTGTATGCTTCATGGGAGGGTATCCATCCCTGCTTTGAATCCATGCTGATATTTTCCGGCAAGTTGTTCTTGGCTAACATCTTGTCCTTTTTCTCTCACGCGGGGCCGTTGTATGGATTACATGTTCGCCTTTAGCTTCCGGTGCAATGCATACATCATACCATTCCACATTAAGGATATATGGATGGGGCTAGGCATTATATCATGATTATTACCTTATTTTAGCTGAGAATGATGTGCTTGTTTTGGTTCATACATATCAATCTACAGGTTAGGCTGATAGTGGCATGGTCAGAGTTAGATGTGCAATTTAGGTGAGGTCTTCCAAGCCTGCAAACGATATATTCTATTATGTTCCTGTTTATGCATATAGGCACACTTGCAACCCACAGGCTAGATGTATGGATTAGTAAATAAGATGCCGTTGTAGCGAGTGGCTTATCACTTATAGGCATAGTGAGCCATGCCAGGGTTGAAAAGACCTGCAGTGGTACCATTTAATTACCTAGGTTACATGGAAATATTCTCAGGCCATAGATCATAATTAATTTCCAGATAACTGGTCCGAATCCAACGAACTATGTTCGGTTTTCCCCTTCTAGCTAAAAGTCAAGTACCTACAACATGGAATCTCCAATACCTTCTTCAACCCAAAACCATAGAACTACAAGCCCCATGCTTACTCTTTTCTTTCTTTTTTTGCGAATCTGTCCCATGCTTACTCAAATAGCAAAGTAGTGTATGTAGGGATAACTGAATAGCACACATGAGTATCTGTCCTGTCATAACTTGGCTGGGAGTGAGAAGTAAGTCAATTGGACAATATCACAATAGCAGGCTCAGTTACAGTAACTATGTGGTCTGGGTTGTTTAATTAAGGCCGTCCGATTGCCAGGGAGGGTCAAAGTATCCATCTGGCTATTGATCCAAGATGTCGTACTTACAGAGGGGGTTGAATTTCTTTCAGTAAGGACAGTACTGATCACACAGATTTTGGGAGCATAAGACTAATTTGCCGGTGTGCTCTAGGAAAACAATGCAACTGAATGCCAAGCCATTGATAGACCCGGATAACTGCATACAACTAATCGGAAGTGAGCAAAGACAGGGACTGCTCAAATCTGCAAAGTGTCTAGACAAATTATTGTTCATCGAAAGCTAGAAATTATTGTCTATCTGCGAGGCCCACCCTTGCTGATGATTTCTACCCCTTGCAGTCTGCCAGGGTAATTGGCGACCGGAATCCTACAGCTAGGGCTCAGGTAGGAGTCTCTAATGAATCTGTATCTACTGTAGAATGTAGATTTGCAGGCATATATCAACAAGACCACAATCCTAGTTGCGGTTGCAGCCTCAGAGGAAGCAGCGTACCTCTCTCAACATCTCGTGGCCTGCCGCGGTGGTGGTGGTGGAGATGGGGCAGAATAAGCAACCGCGGCGGCTGCCGGCGACACCGTGGCCGGCCGTGGTTTTTTCTTTTTTGGTTTGGCTCCCTCCCCTTCCGCTCTGAATTTTTTTTTTTTTTTTGAGGAGTTCCGCTCTGAACCTGGGAGGCTGGCGAACTAGGCTTTCCCTATGTATATGGGCTTGTGGCCTTCCGCCTGGTCAGGTTCACGTACACATTGAGGAGGGCGCAGCCTCTTTTTCTGTTTTTTATGTTTTCTGTTTTCGTTTATTCTTTATTTTTGTACTTTTGTTTATACTTTAAAATATTCTAAATATATATATTGCAAAAAACACTCTACAAAAAAAATTTGAAAATTTTTGAACAAGTATTTGAAAAATGTTGAAGGAATATTTGAAAAACGTTGAACAAGTATTTAAAAATGTTGAAAAAGTATTTGAAAAATATTGAAAAAGTATTTGAAAAATGTTGAACAAGTATTCAGACAATATTGAACGTGTACAGAAAAATTGTTGATCATGTATTAAAAAAATGATTAATTTTTTTGATCGTGTATGCAAAAATGTTAATCAAGCATTTGAAAAAACTGTTGAATAAGTATTTTAAAAATGTTAATCAAGCATTTGGGAAATGTTAAATGTGTATAGAAAAAATGTTGACCTTGTATTAAATAAATGATAAAAAAATTGATCATGCATATAAAAATGTTAATCAAGCATTTGAAAAAAAATGTTGAACAAGTGTTTGAAAAATGTTAATCAAGCATTTGGAAAATGTTAAATGTGTATAGAAAAATTTGACCATGTATTCAAAAAAATGTAATCTTTTTATTTGAAAACTATTAATCAAGCATTTAATTTTATTTTAAAAAATGTATACAAAAATGTTGACCATCTATTAAAAAAATGTCACAAATGTGTACGAAAAATGTTGACCATGTATTCAAAAAATGTTAATCTTGTGTTTGAAAAATGGTAATCAAGCATTTGAAAAATGTTAAAAATACGAATAGAAATAATGTTGACTATTTATTAAAAAATATTAAATTTGTAATGGAAAAATGTTAAACGTGTATCAGAAAAATGTTGACATATACAAAAAATGTAAAGTGAAAACCAAAATGAAACAAAGAAAAACAAAACAAGAAAAAAAATAAACCAAATAAAAATAAAATGAAACATAAAACCGAAGAAACAAATGCAAAAAGAATGAAAAAACCGATAAAACATTGAAAGAAACAAAAAGAAAACAAAAAAACGGAGAATATATATAACAAAACCATACAAAAAACAAAAGAAAATGAAAAAAAAGGAAAAACTGGAGAAAACCGAATAAAAATGAAGTAAGAAGAAAGAAAAGAAAAGAAAAAACAGTAAAAACAAGGAAAGAAACGAAGAAACCCCATTTTTTTGAAAACGAGTAAAACTTGTATTTGAAAATGGAGAAAAAGCAGTGAAAAAAGGAAAAAGGAAAAACAGTGGAAAACCGGACCGTGTCACCTCAAGTAGGACGCGCCATACATTTCATCAATATACCGACACTAGCACGGTGGTTAGCTGCTTACGCAGGAGACCCGGGATCCCCCTTCCCCCCGCGCGCTCCTTTTTATGTAATATTTCTTCTTTTAAGTTCGCTCCAATGGGCCGGCCCATCACTGTAGACTCTAGACGCGAGAGTAGCTTCTGTCTCGCTTAATGCGAGACATAGCTCTCGCGCATTGAGGAGGATACCCCTCGAAAAGAAACGTACATTGAGGATGGGCTGGGACTCGTTGGGTCTTGATTTCTACGTGTTTCGGACCAATTCCGTATAATGGAAGGTTTCGTATGAATTTCACAAAATTGGCAATTCGACTAGCAATATAGAGGGTGAGTTCTTTAAGGTTGCAGCTTCTCCACAAAACTGCGATGGAAAAAATCCGAAGATAAATCATAGTCCACTTCTTTTCAGACTATATCTTTTTTTTATTCTTGGATGAAAAGTTTGTAATGCCACTAGGTTTAAATTATGCAATGTTTAACTTGTACTGTATAAAACAAATCGTATGTTTATCATAGATGTGACCAAGAAAATAATTTACAAATACAATAACATACTAAAATTACAATTGCTCACTATCTAATTACTTCAAAACTTACATAGCCCCCCTCCCCCCGCGCGCTCCTTTTTATCTAATATTTCTTCTTTTAAGTTTGCTCCAATGGGCCGGCCCATCACTGTAGACTCTAGACGCGAGAGTAGCTTCTGTCTCGCTTAATGCGAGACATAGCTCTCGCGCATTGAGGAGGATACCCCTCGAAAAGAAACGTAAATTGAGGATGGGCTGGGACTCGTTGGGTCTTGATTTCTACGTGTTTCGGACCAATTCCGTATAATGGAAGGTTTCGTATGAATTTCACAAAACTGGCAATTCGACTAGCAATATAGAGGGTGAGTTCTTTAAGGTTGCAGCTTCTCCACAAAACTGCGATGGAAAAAATCCGAAGATAAATCATAGTCCACTTCTTTTCAGACTATATCTTTTTTTTATTCTTGGATGAAAAGTTTGTAATGCCACTAGGTTTAAATTATGCAATGTTTAACTTGTACTGTATAAAACAAATCGTATGTTTATCATAGATGTGACCAAGAAAATAATTTACAAATACAATAACATACTAAAATTACAATTGCTCACTATCTAATTACTTCAAAACTTACATAGCCCCCCTCCCCCCGCGCGCTCCTTTTTATCTAATATTTCTTCTTTTAAGTTTGCTCCAATGGGCCGGCCCATCACTGTAGACTCTAGACGCGAGAGTAGCTTCTGTCTCGCTTAATGCGAGACATAGCTCTCGCGCATTGAGGAGGATACCCCTCGAAAAGAAACGTAAATTGAGGATGGGCTGGGACTCGTTGGGTCTTGATTTCTACGTGTTTCGGACCAATTCCGTATAATGGAAGGTTTCGTATGAATTTCACAAAACTGGCAATTCGACTAGCAATATAGAGGGTGAGTTCTTTAAGGTTGCAGCTTCTCCACAAAACTGCGATGGAAAAAATCCGAAGATAAATCATAGTCCACTTCTTTTCAGACTATATCTTTTTTTTATTCTTGGATGAAAAGTTTGTAATGCCACTAGGTTTAAATTATGCAATGTTTAACTTGTACTGTATAAAACAAATCATATGTTTATCATAGATGTGACCAAGAAAATAATTTACAAATACAATAACATACTAAAATTACAATTGCTCACTATCTAATTACTTCAAAACTTATAAATGGTCCCCTAAAAAGAATTTATAAATGGTCAACGTTTGCTTACTATCAAAAAAGTTCACTTCTTTGTGAATAGGATATTAGATTTATTACAAAGATTCACTAGAATTCAAAGCACCTCAAACATAATAAAAAATTATATCGAGGTTGGACCACCATATGGCCACTACCTCTCTAGAACGAGTCGATGGCGCGTCGTGTCGCTGCTCCCCTACTAGAGTTGGCCGGACCTTGTTGATGAAAATCGTGAAGTCTGCGTGCACGTGCCCCCAGAGACCAGTGTCCCAAAGCACCTGATACCAGAACTCGTCGGCGCGCAGGCACGACGAGAAACCCTAACCTTGTTGGCCGAGGAGACGGTAGGAATCTACTCCAAATCTCCATTGATTTGATACCATCGGATGAATTCGAGGTGGTCGGAGCCTAGATGATCATCTTGACAATAAAGCGATGACATTCATCAAGCGCCGCCTCTATGAGGACCACCCCATCCTCCACACGCCTCCCAATGGTACGAAGCACTACCGGAAACAGGACGGGGCAGGGAGAATTTATTCCATGCCAGTGCACCGCCATCTTCTCCCCGCCGCCTGCCCCTAGCACTATCGGAACGAAGCTCTAAGGTTCCCGTCCCTTCCTAATATTTGAGTAGGAGAGAAATGGAGAGGGGGCCTGCGGTCAATGTCAGAGAGGTGGGAAGATCACCGCCGCCTGTTCGCAAGAGAAAAAAGAATATAAGGCATTTATGTAATCTAAGTGTGTAACTGGTCCACATCTCACTATTCACAAAGGATTACAACAACATGCTCTAATATTCATTTTAAAAAGCCTCGGCCTTTGGATGAATAGTAAATATGTAGTCACTCATAAATTCATAGATATATGAATATTTTTTATAACAAATAACTTACGACAATTAACTGAGCTAATAGTATATCTCTTTACAGCACTAACATGAACCAATTTCAAAATGTTAATAAGTTTCATTAATCTGTCATTTAACTTACATGAAATAAATTATTTATAATACATTTGAATCCAAGTTAATTTTTCTAAAAAAATTCATTTAAAATTAAAATTTATTCGGCTTTTTTAACCGTAATTGCGTTCTAAGTATGTCACACCCATTTTACATATGTTTAAACTTAATAAGCAAATATCATCATCAACGCAACAGTTTCGCTTTGTTTCATGTGGACTATATTATGTTTTGATAGATAATTGGTTTGCATTGTGAGCTCTATTCGGCCTCGATCTTTCTCACCATCATATGTATTTATACTAAACTTTTATATTTGTTATAAATTATTTATGTTAAATGCACGGTCACAACTGATATATTGTGCTGAATAGAAATTGTATTCAAAATCAAAAGTTATATTATTTATTTATTTAGTACATGCAATTCGGAAAGATAGTTGAACAAAAACTCTTAAATGTGAGAAAATAAGAATAAAACCATGTCGACTAAAAAATATAGTTATATTATTTATTTATTTATTCTATCATTTGCATGAAGGCAATGTCTATATTTGTGTGTATCCTTAACTATCTTGGTAGAGATACCTAAGTTGTGTCATATAAGAATACCTTATAGAGGTTTCTAGTTTATATTTACTCCTACACAATAAAAATCTAGAGTATTTATTTGTTATCTAAGAGAATCTTGTCTCTTAATCTATGGCAAGTTGCTTTATCTATTTTTTTCCAATGTGTTTTACATATAATAGTAGGTTCGGTAATCTGTTGATAAAGGGCAGAATGTAGCCAAGGATGACTTGCCGGGTATGTCCATGTATGCTTCATGGGAGGGTATGCATCCCTGCTTTGAAGCCATGCTGATATTTTCTGGCAAGTTGTTCTTGGCTAACATCTTGTCCATTTTCTCTCACGCGGGGCCGTTGTATGGATTACATGTTCACCTTTAGCTTCGGGTGCAATGCATACATCATACCATTGTACATTAAGGATACACGGACGGGATTAGACAATATATCATGATTATTATGTTGCTTTAGCTGAGAATGATGTACTTGTTTTGGTTCATACATAACAATCTACAGGTTAGGCTGGTAGTAGGATGGTCAGAGTTAGATGCACTAGTGGAGAAACGGCCTTTAGTCCCGGTTGGGAAGGGCCTTTAGTCCCGGTTCATCAACCGGGACTAATAAATCGGGACTAAAGGCCCCCACCCTTTAGTCTCGGTTGGCCACGACCCGGGACTAAAGTCCCTCCACGTGGCCGCGAGCGCGCGCCGGGGGCTGGAGGACCTTTAGTCCCGGTTGGTGACACCAACCGGGACTAAATCCCTGCCACGTGGCCGCGGGGGCTGGGGACCTTTAGTCCCGGTTGGTGACACTAACCAGGACTAAAGGTTTAGGGGTTTAGGGTTTATTGTTAATTTTTTCTTTTCATTTTGTGTTTTCCATTTAATTCTTTTTCATTTCAAACATATTTTACGCTACTACATAATGTACACGTTATGCATATATAATAGAATTTCTCGTAGAACCAATCATATATCATAGAATTTCTCGTACGACCATGCATACACATATATATATATGCAATTTGGTATATACAGTTTCTCCTACAACTTGCAGATCATTACATGCATGCATTAGGTGAAATGGTATTCTCCGTCGGGAGATATGACCTTCTGAAGCAAAAATCCCGCCATTTCCTCTTGAAGTGCTCGTATGCGGTCCGTTGGTAGGAGCTGATCCCGCATCTCTTGCATCTTTAAAGAAGGAGATCAATATGAATATATTAGTTGCGTGTATATATATTACATAATGATAAAAAGAATTGTGAATAGTGTTTACGTACCCAAAGATTTCTTGCATCTCTGCTCCTTTCGTTGATAATAATGCGAATGTTCTCGCAAACGTAGTATGCACATAAATTATTCCCCGGTGCCTGCCTCAAGCACTTTACGAGAATAGAATTCAATCAGATAATAATCAAGCATGATAATGGTATTGAAACTAGAATTAAAGAGAAGCGCGGACGTAGCTAGCTAGCTAGTACTACTTAATTACCCTTGGCCGCCACCATTTCAGGCTTGGTTTCCATGGACCGACAACCTCTTTGATGAACTTTTTCCAAACCCTGCCCGGCAAAGAAAATGAATAAAGGAGTTATTAATTACTTGATATCAGGAAATGAACTAAAGAGGCCGACATAGTGCGATAATGATTGAAATTACCTGTCGGGCATCAACTTCAGGTTGTAGTATTCTTTAGGGTCTCTAGTTAGTGAGTGCAGTACTTCAACGTTTCCCTCGTCAACTCTAATGATTAGCAGGATCCAGTGGAAACTGCGCACACGTTTGTATAAGCGGGCATGCATAACTCATCAACTACACTTAACATCGAGTAAGCAAAATAGAATTTGTAGTACAAGACAGTAACACTCACTTAAAGTTGTAAGGAAATACTATCTCTGGTCTGGCATTTAGTTCCTTCAAAAACATTAGCAAGTTGGCCTCTGTGTCTTTGGGTTCTTCTTTTAACACTTTTTCATAAATGGTATTTGGGTCAATGAACCCAATGCCATAGACTCCATCTCTTTTCATTTCAAAAATCTTCATTCTGCATAATACCACACAAAAGAATATAGTGAGGATAATTACAGACAATGAACGAGCTGAGCTAGAGACTTAAATTACAGAAAGAAATCACTTACAGACAATAGCAACTGACGAGAGATTTGTCCAATGCGTCTTGATTGTATAACTGAAAAAGTTCTGGCAAGTCAATCCACACATCGTTTCCATGGAAGTAATGCTCTGGCTTGACTTTCACCATGAGGTTCTCTCGCCCGGCCTTTACTTCTCTCAGGTACCAGTCATGCAATCTGCGCATCTGCGTTGGTAGAAGCTCGACCTCCTCAGGCATGACCAGAGGGTTCCCGGGGACGTATTTCCATGCTAGATCCTTCTCATCAATATTCGTGGGAAGATCCTCGATGCCTAGGAGTTGTTCAATAGTGACACCGGCCTCTCTAGCCATCTGTCTAGCAGCATCGGTTATTACCGGCTTATCGGTGGTACTCACCTTGAGCGGGGGGATCGATTGCACTGCCTGTTCTCCCAGCTGGGGAACAGTTTTCCCGCTTTTATTACTACCTGTTGTAAGGCTCGACTCCTTATCTTTTTGTGCATGATATGACTTCTTAATAGAGCGCTCATAGTCTGAATCAATTTTCTCCACAGCCGGTTTATCAAGATCCACAAAGTGTTGTATGACTTTCTCAGGTATTTTCTCCTTCGGCGGCGGGGGCGGTTTCGGTGCAAAATGGGCCTTCACTTCAGCATCCACGACCCGTTTGTTTTCCTCCTCAGTCATCTCGTAAGCTAACTTCTTTTTGGCAGGAGGCTCGGGTTCTCTTGTTTGGTGCTCTCTTCCGCTTGGGAGTCCGCTGACGCTGCAGAGTTCGATATTGCGAACTCGCGCTGGGCTCCGTCTCGGGGTGGGCTGGAGTCGACTGACGCGGCGGATTTGGAGGAGGAGTCAGCTGATGCGGCGGACTTGGAGGAGGAGTCGGCTGACGCGGCGGACTTGGAGGAGGAGTCGGTGCCCTTGGCGTCGAGTTTGGAAAGACGATGCAATCCTTTCTCCATACAATGATACCACGTATGGCTTCTCCCAGTGTCTGCTCCCCTTGACCTCTAGGAAAGTCAAGCTGTATTGAGTCATATGCCGACAGAACTTCATCCACCCCGACACGAGCATAGCCAGGTGGAATCGGATTGGCGTGGAAGGTTGCTTCAGGGGGATTTGGTAAAGCATAGCCGTCCGCCACCTTCATGGATATGTTCTTCACTTTCATGTGTAGCTCACAACTTGTCGTCTCTTCGATATCATCCACGGGGTAGCGAGCCAGCAGTGCATCATCGGCTGGGACCCCCATGGAACCCACGCTGCTTTTCGGCATAGATGGGACGGTGCAATCCAATGCTGGATCTGCTTGCTGCTGCCGCTGAGACGCCCTTTCCAGGCTAAGTGTGTCGATCTGCTCCTGCTGCCGCATGAAAGCGTGTTCCAACTCCGCGTGCTTTGATTCCATCTGTTCAAGCCGGTCTGCATCCTGCTTCTACTTGTCTTCCTCCTCCTTCTTCTTTCTCGCACGGCTTCTGTAACTGACGTTCCAGTTCACAAACCCCTCAACCCACGGAATAACGCCTTTGCCTCGTGTTCGTCCCGGGTGTTCAGGATTCCCGAGGGCGCGTGTAAGCTGGTCGTTCTCTCTCTCGGGCTGGAACGCCCCCATTCGAGCCGCTTCTATTGCACCAAGTAAAGCGTCCGAGGCTTCTTTAAGACTTGCCTGCACCATAATCTCCCCTATCTTTGGGTCCAACTTTCCCCCATGCGCATAAAACGAAGTCCTGCACCTGTCGGGCCAACCCAATGTTGCTGGAGTGACCCCTGCAACAATCATCTTTTCCTCAGATTCATCCCACTTAGGCCGGCCAGTCTTGTAGCCACCTGGCCCCAGAACATGGTGAAACTGTTTCTTCTCAGCATTAATCTTGTTTAACCTCGACCGTTCCTTAGCTGCTTCCGATTCCTTGAACTCCACAAATAAGTCCCAGTGATCTTTTGCCTTCTCCAGTGCTCCAGTGAATTCTGGAGTCTGCTTTCCTGCTTCGACGTAGCAGGCCCATAATCTTTTCTTGTGGTTGCGGAATTGTGTGGCCATCTTCTGAAGAGCACTCTTCTTGACTTTCTCCCGTTCTGCATCTGTTAAATGCTCTGGTAGCGTGAAATGTAACATGAGCGTTTCCCAAAGAAGATCTTTTGCTCTTTCGTCGACAAAACTAACTTCTCGATCTCCCTTTGGCTTATTCCATTCTTGAACGGAGATCGGGATTTGGTCCCTGACAATAACTCCGCACTGACGAGTAAATTTGTCCGCATTCTTTTTAGGAGCATGCGGTTCGCTATTTGGTTTGATCTCATCGATGTTGTACTTTATGCCAGGCGGCAACTTTTTGGCCGGGCCTCGTACTGCCCTGCTTGTAGAAGATTTGCTCGATCCGTAGGGCTAAAAGAAGAAAGATTCGTTAATATATATATATATACAAATCAATTAATACATGTAATGATCACCAGAGGCCTGATATATACCTCGCCGGTCTTTGTTAATTGAAGATCATTTCCTTCGCCATCATTGTTTGTGTGCCCTTCGTCTGTTGGTTCTTCCTCAAATATTCCCTCACTGGCGTCGTTCAGATATTGTGAGCCGTCATCTTCAGGTTCACCCTCTGGATTTCGGATCATGTCGAACATGATATGCTCTTGATCATGGTCGTCTCTGCCGCTAGCGTCCATAGCTTAACTAATCCAGAAGAAAGATAAAACAATTTAGTATTCAAATTAGAATGCATCTCGAATAATATCACTAATACATCTTGAATAATCCAGTTAATGCATCATCGAATATTATCGAATATAATCTCGAATACATCTCGAATATTATCACGAATACATCTCGAATATTATCACTAATACATCTCGAATATTATCTCGAATACATCTCGAATATTATCACTAATGCATCATCGAATATTATCGAATCTAATCTCGAATACATCTCGAGTATTATCACTAATACATCTCGAATATTATCATATAACATCACTAGCTAATACAGATCGAATACTATCGAATAATCCAGTTGACTCGCGGTTCCTGAGGCGCGGGCGGTGGACACCCAAAGAGAAGGAACCATCACAGGATCATAGCTCGGGTGAGATCCCTGAAGAACCTGCCAGGTAATGGAGAACCTGACGTCCAATGCAACCATGTAGCGACGGACGTGCTCGTCCTCCTCCCTGACACGGCGACGTACCACCTCCTCAGGGGCCAGCTGCCTCCGCACTGATAGTGGCCCACGCGACCGCCACCAAAGAAGCTCCGGGTCGACGATGGGAGCCCGGTTCCTCACCAAGCTGCGCGCCCCGGAAGGTAGCACCTCCTAGTGCCAGCCCGGCGGAGCCCAGTCCCGGACATGGCGCCTCTCAAGCAGGTTGTCGCCACCGAGTCGACGACGAGGATGCGGGCCGGGCATCGTCGACGCCAAAAATGTTTCTATGCAAATTTAACATTTTTGAAATGCTTGATTATGATTTTTGAAATTCTTGTTCACTTGATTTTGCAAATACATGACAAACTTTTGCAAATACAACATTAAGATATTAACATTTTCCAAATAAGATATTAACATGTTTTTGATCAATATTTTTAAGATACAACATTAAAATATTTTTAATACATGGTCAACTTTTTTCTATGCAACTTTTTTCTATGCAAATTCCACCGTTCATCTACATACATACATTGTATACATACATACATATACTAAGCATCTACAACATCTAGTGAAAAAAAACAATCTATGAAAAAAAAGATGAAAAAAATTAAGGAGGGAGAGGCTCACCGGCTGGGATCGTCGGGGCGGAGGGAGGCGGGGAGGACGCCGGGAGGAGCGGCGCCGGAGACGGAGGAGCGGCGCGGGCTCGGTCCGCGGCGGCTTGTGGAGGAGCGGTCGTCGATCGCGAGGCGGGCGCGCGCGGAGGAGCGGAGGCGGCGGACAGCGTGGCGGCGCCGGCGTGGGGTCGGGCGGCGCTTGGGAGCAGAGCGGCCGGACGGCGACGTCGAGGTGCGGCAGCCTGGCGGCGTCGTGGTCTTCGGCGCCGTCGGGGGAAACTAGATGGCTTTTGGAAAATTTTGTAAGTGCCGCTTATATACAGAGACCTTTAGTCCCGGTTGGTGGCACCAACCGGGACTAAAGGTGAATTTCACCAGGCCAAGCGGCGGGAAGCCCAGGCCTTTAGTCCCGGTTGGTGGCTCGAACCGGGACTAAAGGGGGGCCTTTAGTCCCGGTTGGTGGCTCCAACCGGGACTAAAGGGTTGGTCCTGGCGTGGTGGAAGTTTAGTCCCACCTCACCAAGCGAGAGGCACTCGCACCTGTTTATAAGCCCCGCTGCGATAGCCGTCTCGAGCTCCTCTCTAAAGCAGGCAGTACATGCCTAACGTTCGCCCTGCCCTGTGGGCCCTGCTTGCCCTGCGGGCCTGCATCCTGGCCCATATATAGTTGGGTTTCTAGTCGTATGCAGGTCGTGGTGCCCTAGTAGGCGGGCATTTTTTTCTTTTTTGCATATGTTATGTCAACTTTTTAGTCCCGGTTTGTGGATCCAACCGGGACTAAAGGTCTTTTCCAGTTTTTTTTGTTTTTTGCTTTATTTTTTTCTTTTGCTTCTACTTACAGCCAAATATTTAGAGTTTTTGAGTGAATCTTTTTGGTTTAGGTCACAAAAATTATAAACTTTCTGTTAGTGCCAGTAGTTTTCAAATTTGAATAGTTTAAATTTGAATTCTATGAAATTTGTGTGAATCACTAGTTTGTGAATAACTTTACTTTAAAAATAGATTTTTGAGTGATTCTTTTTCCTGCTGTTTAATATTAGTGTGTTTTATCAGTATGTTCAATTTGGTAATTTTTAGGTTATTTAAATAGGTGTTTTAATCAAAAACAGATTCTGTTTAGCTCTTTTAGTTTTATAGCTCAAAAAATCATTAAATGCATGAAAAATAGCAAATGAAGTCAGAAAGGGTTGAAAATTTATGATGTGGCTTTGAATGGTGCATGTTGAATGCACAAAAAGTCTGGAGTTAAAATAAGTTTAAAAAAATGAAATGCCTTTGTAACAGATGAGTTTTCGTCCGAAATCCTGATACTTCGAAAGAGATTGTCCAGTTTGTACATGAAGTGCATCCAGTTTTTGCCGTAACCCTCTCAACTTTTTAGCACATGCTATGTGGGTGAAATGATGATACCATGCCAAGTTTCAACCTTTTCAGAGTTGATTTGTAGTGCTTTTCAATTTCAGGGTCATTTAGCTCAAAAAAAATCAATAAATGCATGAAAAATAGCAAATGAAGTCAGAAAGGGTTGAAAATTGATGACGTGGCTTTGAATGGTGCATATTGAACGCACAAAAAGTCTGGAGTTAAAATAAGTTTAAAAAAATAAAATGCCTTTGTAACAGATGAGTTTTCGTCCGAAACCCTAATACTTCGAAAGAGATTGTCCAGTTTATACACGAAGTGCATCCAGTTTTTGCCGTAACCCTCTCAACTTTTTAGCACATTATATGTGGGTGAAATGATGATACCATGCCAAGTTTCAACCTCTTCAGAGTTCATTTGTAGTACTTTTCAATTTCAGGGTCATTTAGCTCAAAAAATCAATAAATGCATGAAAAATAGCAAATGAAGTCAGAAAGGGTTGAAAATTGATGACGTGGCTTTGAATTGTGCATATTGAACGCACAAAAAGTCTGGAGTTAAAATAAGTTTAAAAAAATAAAATGCCTTTGTAACAGATGAGTTTTCGTCCGAAACCCTGATACTTCGAAAGAGATTGTCCAGTTTGTACACAAAGTGCATCCAGTTTTTGCCGTAACCCTCTCAACTTTTTAGCACATGCTATGTGGGTGAAATGATGATACCATGCCAAGTTTCAACCTTTTCAGAGTTCATTTGTAGTGCTTTTCAATTTCAGGGTCATTTAGCTCAAAAAATCAATAAATGCATGAAAAATAGCGTTCCTTCGCGTTTCAAATGCCAAAACACATATATATACCCTAACTATTACAAAGATTCCCTCCGGTTTGTCCGAAGTGGGACTTTCCAGATAGGTCCGGAAACTCACTAGAGAAGAAAGTGATGACGGTGAAGCCGGTCACATCCCAGAGTGGGATATTGGGGTATAAAACTTTTTCTTCGCGTGTGTCCCTTTGCGCCGTAACCATGGACAATCTTCATCATTTAACAGGATGCTTGGGTCAGTCTTCACTGTGAAGGGAGCAATTTCATGAAACTTTTCATAATCTTCTGACATGTCTGTCTTGTCCTCCACTCCCACGATATTTCACTACTAGAAAAAAGGCTATTAGTGGCGCACCTGTTTTTGCTATTAATGGCGCACTATAGGTGCGCCACTATTACCACGCCACTAGTAATGGTTAGTAATGGCGCACCTCTGGTGCGCCATTACTAATCCAAATACCAGTGGCGCACCTCTGATGCGCCATTACTAATCCAAATACCAGTGGCGCACCTGGTGGTGCGCCACTGATAAGGCCACATGCGCCACTGATATCCAGTGTACCAATGGCGCACCTTAGCCCATGCGCCACTGATATCCATGGTGGGAAACAAAAAAAAATGCACAGCCACTGATATCCATAGTGTACCAATGGCGCACCTTAGCCCATGCGCCACTGATATCCATGGTGGGAAACAAAAAAAATGCACAGCCAGGTCGTCCATGTAATAAGATTAAATTAAATTAAAATTTTTTGAGGTATTAAATTACAACTGTGCCACTAACAAGCAAGTCATCAATTAGCTGAATGTTAAGCATTCGCTTTCAGCAAGATAGGACTACCGCAAACTACATATGCCAGGCTTAATAATGTAACTTCAAGCAGCACTGCTCTGTGTCAATCTCGTCGTCGACGCCGCAGTAGCCCCATGTCGATGTCGTCGTCGACGCCGCAGCAGCCCGTGTCAATGTCGTCGTCGATGCTGCCGCTGCCCCATGTCGATGTCGTCGTCGACGCTGCCTCTGCCCCATGTCGATGGCGCTGTTCAACACATCCTCATAGGGGGAACTTCAAGAACAAGTGGAAGAAATAATTAAATAAAGATCATATCAGCTGTGTATGGATACAAAACATAGTCCTTGAACAAAACTTACAGGTTTCCAATTTCTATCCATTCACTAGTAGGACAAAAACCATTATCCTTGAGAATTGAGGAAACACGTTCAATGACCTCCGAATGGGGCCCCTGCATGAAATGCGGCACCTGCATGACCATTTTAAATTGTGAGATATATCATATATGTCATGAGCACCATGAAACATGATGACTGAGATATTACAGAAAGATTTGTTTGCAGTGGGAACAATATTAATATAATATAAGTGGAAAGGCAAAATAAAAACTTAAGATTACTAACAACATTGTAGACTGAATGTATTTTTATGACATCAATACATGTACAGAACACACATTTTGTCTTATTTGGGTTAATTAGATATACATCATTATTTTGTTTTAGTTCCAAGTTTGCCCCAATTCTTTAGTTTTGGCTTTTAAAAAGAGTAGTGTGTTGATATTGTCCACACTATCTAACTGAAAGTAACAACCCAGCACAGACAGTTTGTGTAAACTGGACTAGACTTCTTTTCCCCAAGAAACCAGCAGGAGCTCTGCCTCTTCATTACAAAAGGAAGTTGCTAAACACCTGCACTTAGATGGCATGCAGACTACTCCAAAAAAAGGCAAGATTTACTATTATGATTGTCTGTCCTTTTTTTGGACAATGAGCTTTGTAAACTGTTGTCTGTCCTTGGGAACTTCATTTTTGTAACATATCTCCTACTCATATTTGTTTCAACTTTTAGTATATATTGAGCTAAAACTGCTGCCATGGCAGAGAAATTCACTAGGTGCAGACTTGGGTTTATTCCAACAATACACCCCTGGCAGTCAAAGCTCCACAACCGCCTAGGCACCCCAAATACACCCACGATAAACAAAACTGTAAGAGGAAGCGCCTATGCAACACTAGGCGAACACCAACCGCATCAACTACACCTAACGCTAATTTGAACCTTAATTCCCAAAACGAGAAGTTTTCGTGAAGGAGAGGAAGTCTAAATGATTCATATTTTAAAAGTCATTTACAGACTGTATTTGTTGCCAATGACCCCAAATAAATCTTACATTCTTGACTGAGACTATAATAAGTATTAGATATATTGCAAATTTTATTCAGTGTTTCTAAAAATATTATATTGATCAGATAATCCGATTCGCAAAAAAAGAAGATAGTCTAGGAATTACCAAAAAACCATTATACTATACCAATATATGCAATTTTTGTAAAGCAGAGAAAATCGAGGAATTGTAACATCACGCACCAACAGAATGATACCTCTAGATGCTTCTGAATGTTTGAATCAAGACCTTCACCAGCTTTAGAAATTACATGAACAAGCATCAATGCCATATTATTAAGCCGTATCCTTGCCTCCACTTGCTGATCCTTCTCAGAATGCAAAGTAATATTGTTGTTTAAAATACGGTCACGGATAATCGCAAACCCGTCTGGCTTACTATCTCCATTTCTTTTGCGAGAAGTTCCCTTACGTATCTGCTCTTGAGCTGCCAAGAGCAAAACGGCTGTCTCGGCAAGCTTTCCCTCTTTTATGTAATTCCACAGCTCATCTAATAGATTATCTGTGTATTTTGCGATCAGCCGAGTCGTATCCAAGAAGATCTTCTGCAAAAACCACCAACAGAGAGCAAAAACCGAGTCCTTTTAGAATTTATAGGCAAGGTAGTGCTTATTAACTTAAAACTATGTTCTCACCAACAATCTAAATAAAATCACAATCTTATTTTCTCTGTTAACAGAAAAATAGAGTTTGTTTTCTCTGAACAAAGTGTCGAAGGCTAAAAAACGTCACTACAGCACAGAAAACAATTTCGAGTATGGTAAATGGAGATGTAGGAATTTAAGGTTCCTCGAGTATTATTGCTACTTCAGTTATTTAAGATATGTGACTTTGTTTAAATTGTGAAGGGGATGGATGCGAGACAAACCATTTCAGGTAGGCACAGAAGATGGATGAGCTTGAAGATAAAGTTGGCATCTGCCTCACTGTAATCCCGATGCTCGTGGTTTGGAAATAGACTGTCTTCCAGATACTTAATGCATGCATGTGTTCTCGACTGCAACATGGAGTGGGAGAAGTCCCTCGATGACCTCAGCACCGGCTGTGCGTAGATTGGCGGACGCGCCGTGGCGGACGAGCAACTGAATCATGTCAACCGAAAAAAAGTCAGCAGCTCGGTGGAGGGGATAGTACCCATACTGGTTCATGCAGTTGGGACCGGCTTGGCACCCATCAAGTTCAGGTGCCTGGAATCAAAAGAGGTGAAAGGAATTCAGTTATCCGATTAGCAGAGCAAAATGAAATAAGCAATGCACTATAGGACAACAAACAAAAATTTGTAGAAGTAGCACACAGCCACACACACAAAATACTGCAGGAAAAATGTAAATAACCAAATGTTTTTTTTTAAATGCTGAGAACCTTAGGGATGCGATCTGGGAAGATTATACTGGAAGCTCTGAGGGCACCAGTTACAACTTGTTTTAATGGAGACGAGGAGGCGGGGCTTGGGGTCATCGGAGCAGCCAGGCCGCCACGCGGGAGGGGGGACATGGTCACCAGCCGGTGCAGTAGGGTGGTGGAGAGCCGTCAAGGTCGCCTCAGTGCCAGATCGACTCAGCCGACGACGCACAGGAGCTGCTCCTGGCCGGTGCACGCGGGAATCCCCGGTGGCGCAGATGGGCAGCACCGGCGCCTGAGGCTCACGCGGGAGCAGTGGGGACGGAGGGTAGCACCGGCGCAGGAGCAGATGCGGCGGCGCCGTCCCCACCTGCTGCTGGTGCTGCTAGGGTTTTGCGGCGCCTGCTGGATCCCTCGGCGCACCGGCTGCGAGCGCGGGAGGACGGCGAAGGGAGGCTGGGGCGGGCGGCGGGAGGTGACGGCCCTGTCGTCCACGGGTAGGGCCGGGATCCGGCGGTGGCCGCCTGCACCTGGCCGCGGCTGGATGGGGGATCCAGATGCGGCGCATCTCGCGGGTCCGCCGCTGGCTAGGCGTGGATCTGGCTGGGCGTGGATCTGGCTGGGCGATGCTTGGGGGAGGGGGGGGGGGCGACGGGGGGATCTGGCTGGGCGTGGCAGATGGTGGGGCGGGGGCGGGCCGGCGGCTCTGTCGGTTGGACGGGGCCGGCGGCGGCGGTGCACTGTGGAAGAAGGTGGGGGAGATGGGGGGAAGAAGATGGGGGCGCGGGGGCTGGGTGGATGGTTAGCTGTCCGCGCGGTGCGGTGCCGGTACTGGGGTGGCGCACCTAGGTGTGGTGCGCCATTACTAAGTCTGGGCATAGTACTATGCCCAGACTTAGTAATGGCGCACCACACCTAGGTGCGCCATTGCTACCTAAAATAGTAATGGCGCACCTGGCTGTGGTGCGCCATTGGTAAGCCTGGGGAGGGGGTGGACTCAGAAAAAAAATAGCAATGGCGTACCGTGTGTGTGGTGCGCCATTAGTAATATAGAGATTAGTAGCGCACCCATGTGTGGTGCGCCACTGCTATTTAGCAGTGGCGCACCACATACATAGTGCGCCACTAATGTCTATATTAGCTATAGCCCTTTTTCTAGTAGTGTTTCTTTTCCCTGAAAGAACTATGTGGCGCTTTGGCTCATCGTATGATGTATTCGCTTCCTTATCTTTTATTTTTCTCGGCTTGGTAGACATGCCCTTCACATAGAAAACCTGCGCCACATCATTGGCTAGGACGAATGGTTCGTCTGTGTACCCAAGATTGTTGAGATCCACTGTTGTCATTCCGTACCGCGGGTCTTCCTTTACCCCGCCTCCAGTCAGATTGACCCATTTGCACCGAAACAAAGGGACCTTCAAATCACGTCCATAGTCAAGTTCCCATATCTCCTCTATGTAACCATAATATGTGTCCTTTGGATTATTGGTGTTTGCTGCATCAAAGCGAACACCACTGTTTTGGTTGGTGCTCTTTTTATCTTGGGCGATCATGTAAAATGTATTCCCATTTATCTCGTACCCTTTGAAAGTCGATATAGTCGAAGATGGTGACTTGGCCAGCAAGTACAGCTCATCTCCAACAGTGTCGTCATGCATGAGACGTGTTTGCAACCAACCGCCGAATGACGCCATGTGTGTATGTTTGATCCAGGGCTCAGACTGCTCCGGGTTCTTGGAGCGTACACTATCCAGGTGTTCCTCGATATACGGAGCCACCAAGCTGGAATTTTGTAGAACTGTGTAGTGTGCTTGCGCCGAATAATGCCTGTCCATACATATTACTGAATCCTTTCCTAGCGTGCCTTTTCCACCCAGTCTTCCCTCATGCCGCGATTCGGGAACACCAATCGGCTTAAGGTCAGGAATAAAGTCAACACAAAACTCAATGACCTCCTCTGTTTCATGGCCCTTGGAGATGCTTCCTTCTGGCCTAGCACGGTTATGAACATATTTCTTTAAGACTCCCATGAACCTCTCAAAGGGGAACATATTGTGTAGAAATACAGGACCCAGAATGGCAATCTCGTCGACTAGGTGAACTAGGACGTGCGTCATGATATTGAAGAAGGATGGTGGGAACACCAACTCGAAACTGACAAGACATTGCACCAAATCATTCTGTAACCTTGGTAGGATTTCTGGATCGATTACCTTCTGAGAGATTGCATTGAGGAATGCACATAGCTTCACAATGGCTAATCGAACGTTGTCCGGTAGAAGCCCCCTCAATGCAACCGGAAGCAATTGCGTCATAATCACGTGGCAGTCATGGGACTTTAGGTTCTGGAACTTTTTCTCTGCCATATTTATTATTCCCTTTATATTCGACGAGAAGCCAGACGGGACCTTCATACTGAGCAGGCATTCAAAGAAGATTTCCTTCTCTTCTTTGGTAAGAGCGTAGCTGGCAGGACCTTGATACTGCTTTGGATGCATGCCGTCTTTTCCGTGCATACGTTGCTGGTCCTCCCGTGCCTCCGGTGTATCTTTTGTCTTCCCATACACGCCCAAGAAGCCTAGCAGGTTCACGCAAAGATTCTTCGTCACGTGCATCACGTCGATTGCAGAGCGGACCTCTAGGTCTTTCCAATAGGGTAGGTCCCAAAATATAGATTTCTTCTTCCACATGGGTGCGTGTCCGTCAGCGTCATTCGGAACAGATTGTCCGCCAGGACCCTTTCCAAAGATTACTTTTAAATCCTTGACTATATCAAGTATATCATCACAAGTACGGTGGCGAGGCTTCTTCCGGTGATCTGCCTCACCTTTGAAATGCTTGCCTTTCTTTCTTAAGAGATGCTTGATCGGAAGAAATCGACGATGTCCCAGGTACACATTCTTCTTACATTTATCCAAATATATACTTTTGGTCTCATCTAAACAGTGCATGCATGCGTGGTATCCCTTGTTTGTCTATCCTGAAAGGTTACTAAGAGCAGGCCAATCATTGATGGTTACAAACAGCAACGCTCGTAGGTCAAATTCCCGCTGTTTGTGCTCATCCCACACACGTACACCTTTTATGTCCCACAGCTGTAAAAGTTCTTCAACTAATGGCCTTAGGTACACATCAATGTCGTTGCCGGGTTGCTTGGGGCCTTGGATGAGCACTGGCATCATAATGAACTTTCGCTTCATGCACAACCAAGGAGGAAGGTTATAGATACATAGAGTCGCAGGCTAGGTGCTATGATTGCTGCTCTGCTCCCTAAAAGGATTAATGCCATCTGCACTTAAACCAAACCATACGTTCCTTGCGTCACCTGCAAAGTCCCGCCACTTCTCTCGATTTTTCTCCACTGCGACCCGTCAGCGGGTACTCTCAACTTCCCGTCTTTCTTACGGTCTTCTTTGTGCCATCGCATCAACTTTGCATGCTCTTTGTTTTGGAACAAACGTTTCAACCATGGTATTATAGGAGCATACCACATCACCTTGGCAGGAATCCTCTTCCAGGGGCGCTCGCCCTCAACATCATCACTAGGGTCATCGCGACTGATCTTATAGCGCAATGCACCGCATACCGGGCATGCATTCATATTCTCATACTCCTCACCGTGGTAGAGGATGCAGTCATTAGGGCATGCATGTATCTTCTGCACCTCTAATCCTAGAGGGCAGACAACCTTCTTTGCTTCGTACGTACTGTCGGGCAATTCGTTGTCCTTTGGAATCATCTTCTTTAACATTTTCAGCAACTTTTCAAATCTCTTGTCAGCTACACCATTCTCTGCCTTCCATTGCAGCAATTCTAGTGTGGTACCCAGCTTTTTCTTGTCATCTTCGCAATTTGGGTACAACAATTTTTGTGATCCTCTAACATGCGCTGCAACTTCAACTTCTCCTTTTCACTTTCGCAGTTTCTCTTTGCATCAGCAATGAGCCGACCAAGATCATCAGCGGGCTCATCTGATGCCTCTTCTTCAGCTTCTTCTTCTTCATTCTCTTCCCCCATTGTAGTACCATCGTATTCAGGGAACCCAGCATAGTTGTTATCATCCTCTTCTTCTTCATTCTCTTCCATTAGAACCCCTCTTTCTCCGTGCTTGGTCCAACAGTTATATCCGGACATGAAACCGGACGTAAACAGGTGGACGTGAATGACTTTTGAGCTAGAGTAATTCCTATCATTCTTACAGACACCACATGGACAACACATAAAACCATTCCGCTTGTTTGCCTCAGCCGCACGCAGAAAACTATGCACGCCATTAATGAACTGGGGAGAGCGTCGGTCATCGTACATCCATTGCCGACTCATCTTCATTACACAACACCGAAAAGACCAAATTAATACAAGTTCATACATAAAGTTCATACATACTTATTCTCATAAAACAACATAAAACTATCTAGCTAAAGCATTTAAATGCAACAACAAATGCGATCAAAATCGCAACTAAGGTAATAATTGATCCAACAGCATAATGATACCAAGCCTCTTTATTAACGGCATAGTTTCTAATTTTTCTAATCTTCAAGCGCATTGCATCCATCTTGATCTTGTGATCATCGACGACATCGGCAACATACAACTCCAATTTCATCTTCTCTTCTTCAATTCTTTTCAATTTTTCTTTCAAATACTCGTTTTCTTTTTCAACTAAATTTAACTTCTCGACAAGAGGGTCGGTTGCAATTTCCGGTTCACATACCTCCTAGATAAAAATATCTATGTCAACTTGATGGGCATAATTGTCATAAACGCGAAATGCAATAAATAGTTATAAAAGAGAATATATATACCACATCCGAATCATAAACCGGACGAGGGCCGACGGGGACGGATATCAAAGTCATGGCACTATGTATAACAAACAATCATACATGTAAGAAAATTATACAATTAACTATCTAAATCATACAAATAAGATTTTTTTATATAAAAAGGATAAGAACAAGAGGTTCACTAAGGTGGTGCCGGCGACGGGACGGTGCAGGCGATCGACGGTGGTTAGGACGGGGACGGGAAGGCACTAAGTAAACCACACCTACACATATGCAAACTAAGAAGTTAATTTGAGCTCAAATTGCATATAAATCAAATAAACTCCCACATAATTACTCCTAAACTAGAACCCACAAATCACTATACTTATAGAGCATTGCACGAGCTAATCTAGCAATGAGAGATGAAAGGACAAAGTTGCTAACCTTTATGAACACTTGGATAGATGGGGTGCCTTCAAATCTTGACAAATCTTTGGCAAAAATGGAGGATGAGCTCGAGAGCAAGGGGAAGAACAGAGGAGAGAAAGGGGAAAACAGAGAGAATGGGCTCGGGCTGGACGAAGGGTTTATATAGGGACGTCTTTAGTCCTGGTTGGTTATACAAACCGGGACTAAAGGTCCACCTCTAGTCCCGGTTTGTGATACAAACCGGGACTAAAGGTGATCGTGGGGCCCCAGCCTGACACCAGCCTGCCACCACCTGTTTAGTCCCGGTTTGTATCACAAACCGGGACTATAGGTAGAAAATGAACCGGGACTAATGATGCCCGTGCCCCAGACCGCTCCTAGCCGTTGGAACCGGGACTAATGGTCACATTAGTCCCGGGCCGTAATCGAACCGGGACTAAAGGGTTGGACGAAAGGTCTGTTTTCTACTAGTGATGTGCTATTTAGGTGAGGTCTTCCATGCCTGCAAATGATATATATACTCCCTCCATTCCACAATGTAGCGCGTCCGCGCTGCCGCTTTTCGATATCTAAGTTTGATCATAAATTTAATCAACGAGACCGACTGCAGCGGGAGCAAAAATTATACCACTGAATTTCGTTGGTTAAATTTATGGTCAAACTTAGATTTCGGGAAGCGCGGGCACACTACATCGTGGAATGGAGGGAGTATTATATTATGTTTGTTTATGTATATAGGTACACTTGCAGCCCACAAGCTAGATGTATGGATTAGTAAAAAAGATGTCCGTGCAGCGAGTGGCATATCACTTCACTTATAGGCATAGTGAGCCGTGTCAAGGATGAAAAGAGCTGCAGCGGTACCATTTAACTACTCAGGCCATGGATCATAATTAATTTCGGAGAACCCGTCCTAATCCAAACAACTATGTTCAGTTTTCCCCTTATAGCTAATAAAAGTTCGAATATCAACAAACATGGAATCGCCAATACCTTCTTCAACCCAAAACCATAGAGCTACAAGTCCCATGTTTTACTCAAATAGCAAAGTAGTGTATGTAGGGATAACTGAATAACACACATGAGTATCTGTCCTGTCATAACTTGGCTGGGAGTGAGAAGTAAGTCAATTGGACAATATCATAATAGCAAGCTCAGTGACAGTAATTATGTGGTCTGGGTTGTTTAAGGCCGTCCGATTGCCAGGGAGGGTCAAAGTCTCCATTTGGTTATTGATCCAAGATATCGTACTTGCAGAGGAGGTAGAATTTCTTTCAGTAAGGACAGTACTGATCACACAGATTTGGGGAGCATAAGACCAATTTGCGATGCGCTCTAGGAAAACAATGCAACTGACTGCCAAGCCGTGGATAGACCAGGATAACTGCATATGACTAATCGAAAGCGAGCAAGGACAGAGACTGCTCAAATCTGCAAAATATCTAGACAAATTATTGTTGATCGGAAACTACTGCTATCTGCGACGCACGCCCTTGCTGATGATTTCTTTGAGGTCTCCCAGGGTAAGTAGCGACCGGGATCCTATAGCCAGAGCTCTGGTAGGAATCTCTAATGAATCTCTATCTACCATAGATTTGCAGGCATATATCAACGAGATCGCAATCCTAGTTGCGGATGGAGCCTCAGAGGAAGCTGGAAGCAGCGTACCTCTCTCCACATCTCGTTGCCTGCCGCGGAATGGTGGTGGAGATGGGGGCAGGAGAAGCAAACGGCGGAGGCGAATGGCGCAACCGCGGCGAGCCGCCGGCGACCCCGTGGGCGGCCGTGGTTTGGCTCCTCCCTGCCATTCTAGTTTTTTTTTTTTTTTTTTTTTTTTTTTGAGAATTTCCCTTCCATTCTAGTGGGCTTGCGAAGTGGGAGGTTCACGTCTGGGAGGCTGGCGAAGTGGGCTTTCCCTATGTATGGGCTTGTGGTCTTCAATGGGCTCCGCCTGGGCAGGTTCACGTACGTTGAGAGATGGGCTGGCGCTCGTTGGGTCTTGATTTTCTACGTGTTTCGAAGTAAAATTAAAATTTCCGTATAATTGAAGATTTCATATGAATTTCACCGAGCTGGCAATTCGACCAGGAATACAGAGGGTGAGTTCTTTTCAGCGTAAGCTTCTCCACAATACTGCAATGGGAAAAGGGCGCGGAGAAACTAGAGTGCACTTCTTTTCGGCTTATGTCCCCTTGCCTTTCTTTTTAATTATCTGAAGAAAAGTTTGTAATGCCACTAGGTTTTAATTATGTAATGTTTAACTTGTACTATGTAAACTTTATGGTATGTTTATCATAGATGTGAACAAGAAAACAATTTACAGATATCATAATGTAATAAATATTAAAGGTGCTCAATATCTAATTACTTCACAACTTATAAATGATCAACATTTGCTCACTGTCGTAAGTCAGAATAGCTCAGACTTTAATTGCTCAATTTTTTTCTAATAGGATCTAGATCTATTGTCAAGGCTCATCAAAAGTACAAAGCATCCCAAATATAATGGAAAAATACATCAAGGTATCTAAGCCACCATACGGCCACTACCCCGCTAGAACGAGTTGATGGTGCGCCATCCTGCTGCTCCCCTACTAGAATTGGTCTGACCTTGTCAATGACAATCGTGAAGTTTTCGTGCACGTGCCCTTAGCAGTGATCAGCACTCCAAAGCCACAGTCGATATCGTTGATTCCCTTAATATATCTGATGCACCTTTTCAAACGTGCACCCCACGCGCGCGTGGTAATGGGTCGGCCCATTAGAATGGTTCTGCTTTTTTCTGCCTTTTTATTTTTTTTAGTTTTTAATAGTTTTCTTTTTTCTTTTTTCTTTTCTGTTTTTCTATTTCTTTTCCTTTTTTCCTTTTTCAAATATGTGAACTATAAAAAAATGAACTTTTTTGAAAATCACGAACAATATTCAAATTCATGAGCTTTTATTAAAATCGTGAACAATTTTTAAGTGCGTAAACTATTCTAAAAATCAAGAACAATTTTGAAATTCATGATTTTATTTTCGACTTCCAAATGAGATTTTGCGCTTTCCCTCATACGCTCCCCACCAAAAATTCTACACCATCCTGTTAAGATCATCACACACAGACATGGGAAGTTTAAACACCTCATTCATATAAGTGGGGATGGCATGCACAACTGATTTGATCATCGCCTCTTTCCCAGCCAAAGAAAGTGTATCACCCCATGCAATTATTCTTTTAGTGAGCCCCGCTTGCAGATTTTGGCACTTCCCTTTCGACATTCTACCTTCTGGGTTAGGCAAGCCTAAATATTTCTCTTCAAAGGTAGAGAGCTAAACCTACAGTGTAGTGCGCACCGCCTCCTGGCTTGCATCCAGACAGGCCTTCCCAAACAACATGCTACATTCAATGGCTGTTGGGGATACACATAGCAGGTAGGCCCATGAAGGGTCAAAATATCATAAAGCATGGGGTCCATACGACAGATGGGCTCAGAGCATCACTCAGACAATCAACATACCATCCACTCGGATGACCATCAACTCACTCGGACATACGAAGACCAATATTCAACATGACGGTTTCGTAGTGGGCAGATATTATGACATTGATGCCCCACCTTGTAACATAAGAGGTGAGGGGGTGGCGCACTCTATATAAGCCACCCCCCACCACTAGACTTAGGGGCAGGCTCATTCTTCTACCCGGGCTCTCTCGCCATTAGTCTCAGGACTTAGCTCGGGCATGGAGATCTGTTCTCCCCTCTCTCTCACACATTGTAATCTCCGGATTCATACTCAGATAAAACAAAGCCTCTCCGGAGCACGAGACGTAGGGCTGTTATCTCCATCGTGAGAGGCCCGAACTCGCTAAAACCACTGTGTCACCAGTTTGCATCTCGATAGATCATGCTCCTTCATCCTACCCCTCTCTATTGTCGGAATCGTTCCCACGACAGTTGGCGCCCACCGTGGGGCATGGCGTCTATCGAGCCATGGTGCAAATGGTTTTTTCTTCGATCTTCGACAGCGGATCAACGACCATTGCCAGAGAAATTGGCCGCTGGAGTTCTGGCCATTGCGCCGTTCGTACAAACAAAAGGATCAGGGAAGTATCCATTCGATCTAGTCTTTTTACAACAAATTGTCTAACAATGAGTTTGTCTTTTTCCTCTTGTAGGATCAGACACACCCATGCATGATCGATCATGAAGTAGAGAAGAAGAGAAAAGTCGTTCCCCATCTTTCTTGCCTTCTCACAGGATCATCATCAATGGCGACCACCAGCGGACCTCGTCGTCGTCTCCGGCCTCGTCTACGACGCCATCGGCGATCTCCCACACACGGCCACCGGCGCGGTCCGTCCCGTCGGCTCCGGCCTCGTCTACGACGTCGTCGGCGAGCTCCCACACACGGCCACCGGCACGGTCCGTCCCGTCGTCTTCGGCCTCGCCCTTGGCTACGCCGGCCCGCATCTCCGGCGCCTGGACTGCGGCCAGCCGCTCGTCCTCGTCGCCACCTCTCGGCTGCGGACTGATTCCGACCAGACCGGCGGCAGTTTCCACCGCAGCGGAGCTCTCTGGCCTCCAGGCTGCCTCTACAACTCTCCTAATTTCAATTCCGTGGGAAAAGGAAACTCCCACTGCATGCAGAATCGTCTTTAGTTCTTGCTTAATTAGCACTAACACCTCTTGCATGCAGATCGTGCGTACTAATACTGGACATTGGCAATTGACTGCAGGTCATCTCCACCAGCGTCGCCTGGTCCAGATCGCTGGACTTAAACGGGCAGTGGACCTCCCACGATTTGGCAATAAACCGCATGCAGGGAGATAAATGACCCATGGAAGAAGGAAACTTCCATTGCATGCAGTACGTCTTGAACTCTTGCTTAATTAGTGCTAACGCCTTTTGCATGCAGATCCTGGACGTGAGCAATTCCTTCAATGCGTTGGTCAACGCCGTTGGGTCCTGTCCGCCTGCAAGCTGTGGCACCCCGGCTCAGAGCAACCGGTTTACCTTGCATTGCCAGCCCAGAGATCAAGTCTTCTGGCAATACACAACAACTTGGCACAGAAAACAACCGCTTTATTGATCTCTTAGCGGAAACATAGGTTTACATCTTACATGATGAGCGAGGCCAAGCGGCACACACGGTGCGGCTGCACTTATGTACATTATTTAGTAGACATGGCAGGGGCCTCGATGATAAGGGAACTACTACGCGGCAGCGGAACGACGAGGTAGCGGAACTCCATTCCACAGGGACACTGCTGGGACACGGCCTAGATCGCGACATACTGCTCGACATCAACTCCTTGCACGGCTTCTCCTGCATCTGGCATGGTAAGCTAGGTGAGTACTTTGAATGTACTCGCAAGCTCACAGCAAACAAAACAAGTGCGACAAACAATAACAAGGCATTTAACAGATTTAATGCATAAGCATGATACTACTCAACATGAGATGTGCGTGAACCATTGCCATGGTCCTCGGGACCAACTTACCATCTCGGGGTTACCGCGTAACCACCGTTTATATCTCACCAACGTGATCCTCACTTGATCACATTCATACCTTTCATAGTGATCCTTGATCACCATTTCTGCATGTGCCACCTTGTGAATCTTAGTGTGCAAGTTAATTATATCTGTTGACCCACGGTGTGACCTACTACGAACTGTGTCCATATCCGAGGACGCGGCTATCGATAGTTTATACACTCTGCAGAGGTTAGTACACTGTACCCACACCACGGAACTCATGGCCTCGTGCTCCCATTCGGGTGGACCAACGACATTCCTACAAAACCAATCTATTGCATGACACTCTCCCGGCCACCCCGACAAACTCCCCTTTGGGCTATGTCCTGGGTGACCCCGGTGCCAACATGTGACACCCGCCACCTCTGTGGCTGCCACCGTCGTGGCCAAACATCAACACTGTCCCAAACGGGGACCTCGATACCATCAAAACTCGGGTCTTCAAGGTTATGACTGTCTACCGGGCCAGGGTAGCGCCAGAGCACAACCTTCCCTCGTAGGAGGCACCGGCGAGAGGCATGACAATAGACCGCATTAGGGCCTCCCCATCCAGGCAAGTGTGGTTGCACTGGTGAGCTCGATTCGGTGGCACCATGACTCAATCAATAGCATGTTCAAGTTGGATTATTATCAAGTTTAACTTGAAATGAAAATGGTTCGAGCCATAGTGAATGAATGGATGCACGGGTCACGGTCATGAATGATGAATGCATCATACTACCATATGAGTACATGACTTGATACCTACTGCACACTATCAAGAAAACATGTATCTCACTTTATACTATCAGAATGACAAGAACAAAGTCTATGCAAAAAGATCTATATAGCAAGTTATTTTAAATAGTGAATATATGATGATTTAATTCAATTTAACCAAAGTCATTGCAATGCCATCCTTGTATATGAATGTTGTGGCTTGCCTTGGTTCAGAGGAGTGTCACAAAACTCCTGGCCTTCTCCAACACAACTAGGTTCTTCTGAAATTAAATTAAATGCAAAAAGAAAATGTCACATAACACTGTTTATTGCACCAGAAATTCTCAACAGCAAGAAAAATTCTGAAACTTGGCATACAGAAACTTTGAAATTTTACAAACCAGCAGCAAAAAGAATCATCTCATTTGGACTTATAGATAAAAAGTTATGGCTGGTCAAAGTTAGGGTCAAACTCTAGATTAAAATGAATTAAACCAATTTCCAGAAAATCCCAGAGGGGCTGACGTCGAAGGCGTATTTTGAAAATACGCTTCCACTTAGATACCCCTTCGGGCCCGAGAGAGAGAATGACACGTGGGGTCCCTATCCTGTTCTAAACGAGAGAGAGAGAGGAACAGGGCCTGGCGGCTCTGTCGCCGGGCGATCACCGGAGAGAGGGGGAATGGGACTAGCTCGACGAGACAGTCACACACGTACCCGAAGCTCGAGCTGAGGAGGTCGGACGGCGTCGCGGCGATCCTCTCCAGAGACGACGGCGGCGGAGCTGATCGGGATCGGCGTTTCCGGTGACAATCCGGCGAGCTCTTGGTACCGTCGTGCTCAGGAGTTTGCTACGGTCTCAGGGGTGGCAGTGGCTGGAGCTGAGGTGGACTAGAGTGAGTGCATGAAGGAGGGGGATCCGCGGCTGCCGCCGGCGAGGTTTGAAGGCCAGGGGCCTTCCCGGCGTTGCCACCAGCTACTAGGGCTCGATTTGAGAGTGGAGGGGTGGTTTGGGATGGCTAGAACGATCGGGGGAGTGCTCTGTTTATAGGAGGAGGCGAGGCAGGGCTCGGGCTCCGTCGGAGCTGAGCGGCAGGGTGAACCGGGGACGGTGAGGACTCGGGCAGCGGCGTGGGGTGAAGCAGAGGAGCACAGCGCGACGCGGTGCACGCGTGCGGCCACAGTGGCGCGCACTACGCGCGAAAAACGGGCACGCGAGCTCACTGTTCCCGCCGCTAGCTCTCGGCCTCTTCCGGCGAGCTGCATTCCGGCGTCGGGGAGGAGCAGGGAGAGGATTGGGTGGCGCACGGGGATTGGCTGTGGCGCTGGGACACGGAGAGGTGTCGCGGGGAGGGGGAATGGACGGCGGCCGATCAGACCCGACGGGCAGAGCGCACAGAGCGCGTGCGCTGCACCCTGCCCGCACGCGGTCACCGCGTGCACTGGCACTCGGGGCAATTTCGGCGCTGCCAAACCATGTCCATCGTGAAGTCCTCTCAAAGCTTTGCCTAGAAATGTGCTGGGCTTGCCACCTGGCTCACTGGAGGTGACAAGAGGGAGCTGCAAAGTTTCTGGACAGAAACTTGCTCCAAGCACTGGGGACAAATGGCTGGTTAATAAGAGCTGAAATTAGGCGTTTAAGTATCACCTAGGAGGGTAATCAAGTGGTAAAAATTTCAGCTAAAAAGGATCAAGGAAAAATATGGTTGCTTCACAATGTGCTCTTTCTGACCAGAAGCAAAAACATTTTCCCTGGCTGAAATTTTCCAAATGACCCTGGTATATTTTTGCATAAAAAGGTGAGGCATGATCCAAAGAATATTTGGGAATTTTCTTGGAATTTTCTGAGCAATAAAAATAGGGGTTGCTTCATAGCTTAGTGAGAGAAAGGGCATTTTCAGAGAGAAAAAGAATATAATGCCATTAAATAAAAATATCCAATGGCATTATTTTGAGAGGGACGAGGTCTAGGGAGGGTTTATGGATGATAGAACCCACTTGGAAGAAAATCAAAAATAAATCCAAGTGGTAAGTCCAAAAGAAATGACAGAAAATCTCAAATGCAAATAAAATAATTCAATAAATCCAAATAAAAGAAAAAGGCAAAAATCCAGGGTGTTACACAAGCCGAATAGAGCTGCCCGCCTCCAGCGAGGGGAGCAATGCTCGTGCGCTCGTGGGCACATCCACGCCAAACCTCACCAGCACCTCCGAGGCCAGCCCTCCGCGTCGGCCTGCCAAGCCGGCTCCAAACCGACCGGATCGCAGCCCAGCTGTGGTCCACTCGGACGGCGCTCACTCGGCCGTGAAGCCCCTGGGTTCACTCAGCCGGCTAACGTCTAGCGCGTCGTCACTTGATGGGACACGTCCTCACCACTTGGCTGCTCCACGCGTCGCCACTCGGTTGGACACGTTCTCAGCATTCGGCCGCCTCGCGCGTCGCCCTCGGTTGGGCACGTCTTCGTCACTCTGCCGCCCCGCGCGTCGTCATCGGTTGAACTCGCCTTCACCACTCGGCCGCCCCGCGCGTCGCCATTCGGTTGGGCACGTCTTCATCACTCGGCCGCCCCGCGCGCTGCCATCGGTTGGACACATCTTCACCACTCGGCTGCCCCACGTGTCGCCACTCGGTTGGACACGTTCGCATCAATCGGCCGCCCCACGCGTTGCCATCGGTTGAACACGTCTTCACCACTTGGCCGCCCTGCGCGTCGTCACTCGGTGAGACACATCTTCACCAGTCGACCGCCCCGCGCGTCGCCACTCGGTGAGACACATCTTCACCACTCGGCCGCCCCACGCGTCGCCACTTGGTGAGACACATCTTCACCACTCGGCCGCCCCGCGCGTCGCCACTCGGTGAGACTCGCCTTCACCACTTGGCCGCCCCGCGCGTTGCCATCGGTTGGACACATCTTCACCACTCGGCTGCCCCGCGCGTCGTCATCGGTTGGATTCGCCTTCACCACTCGGCCGCCCCGCGCGTCGCCATTCGGTTGGGCACATCTTCACCAGTCGTCCGCCCCGCGCGTCGCCACTCGGTGAGACACATCTTCACCACTCGGCCGCCCCGCGCGTCGCCACTCGGTGAGACACATCTTCACCACTCGGCCGCCCCGCGCGTCGCCACTCGGTGAGACACATCTTCACCACTCGGCCGCCCCGCGCGGCGCCACTCGGTGAGACACATCTTCACCACTTGGCCGCCCCGCGCGTCGCCACTCGGTGAGACACATCTTCACCAGTCAACCGCCCCGCGCGGCACCACTCGGTGAGACACATCTTCACCACTCGGCCGCCGCGCGCGTCGCCACTCGGTGAGACACATCTTCACCACTCGGCCGCCCCGCGCGTCGCCACTCGGTGAGACTCACCTTCACCACTCGGCCGCCCCGCGCGTTGCCATCGGTTGGACACGTCTTCACCACTCGGCTGCCCCGCGTCGTCATCGGTTTGACTCGCCTTCACCACTCGGCCGCCCCGCGCGTCGCCATTCGGTTGGACACGTCTTCATCACTCGGCCGCCCCGCGCGTCGCCATCAGTGAGACACATCTTCACCAGTCGACCGCCCCGCGCGTCGCCACTCGGTGAGACACATCTTCACCACTCGGCCGCCCCGCGCGGCGCCACTCGGTGAGACACATCTTCACCACTTGGCCGCCCCGCGCGTCGTCACTCGGTGAGACACATCTTCACCACTCGGCTGCCCCGCGCGGCGCCACTCGGTGAGACACATATTCACCACTCGGCCGCCCCGCGCGAAGCCACTCGGTGAGACACATCTTCACCACTTGGCCGCCCCGCGCGTCGCCACTCGGTGAGACACAACTTCACCACTCGGCCGCCCTGCGCGTCGTCACTCGGTGAGATACAACTTCACCACTCGGCCGCCCTGCGCGTCGTCACTCGGTGAGATACATCTTCACCACTCGGCCGCCCCGCGCGTCGCCACTCGGGGAGGGACATCTACATCACTCGGCCATCCCGCGAGCCACCACTCGGTTGGGCGCGTCTTCATCAACACACCCACTCGGGCGCTCGTGCGCAATCAGACAGCTAAGTCATTCTTCACACACTGCATTCTATTAAATAGCTATTTTCGTGTTCCCGAGCGTCCTGTAATCCACACATGACGTTCACTCGGAGGCCAGGCCACCAAGTGTACCTCTACGCTCGGTTGTTTATTTTCATGTCGGAACACTGCACTTTCACTTCATTTGGGTCCGGTACTCCAACGAGTTCAGTCGGATCCTTCACTTCGACAAGTTCGATCGGATCCTTCACTCTTTTAGACTCTTGCTGGTTCTGAGCCAACAAGCCCCTTGCACACCCAGCGGGTGTCTATGGGTGTTATTTACACAAATCATTTCAGCAAACATCAAATTACTTCGAGAATTTTTTACGTCGGCTTGTGCTATTTTTCATACACAGGTTCACTACAAGAAATATGGCAACTTGCGACCATCAATATTGGTCACTGAATGGTCATTGTTTTTCATTTGCGACCTTTTTGTGACCAAAAACAGTTGGTCAAAAGCTGGCCGTCTTTAATGAAACTTAGCAACCTTTTTTGTGAAATGGTCGTAGAAGGTAACGACCAAAATAAAAGGTCGTTGGTTCTACGACCAATTATTTTGGTCACTGGCAACATGCCCACACCACGTCAGATCCGACGTGGCAAGCTGACCTGGCAAAATTATGACCAAATGAATTGGTCGTTGATTAGAATCAGCCCGGTCCAGTTCGACCGTTTATATGGGCCAAGCCCAGTAATTCAGCCCATTTATTATTTTTCCCTATTAATTTTGGTCAGCTACATGGGCCAGGCCCAACTTTTTATGTCCATTTCATTTATTCTTTTTGTTTTGGCTTCTTAGAAATGCACGATGTTATAGTCCACAATTGTTTGGGCCGTAGCCTTCTTAGAGCCCAAACATTATTTGGTCCAGTAGAACGTTTGGTCTTTTTAATTCACAGATTCCAATTTATACACATTTAAAAATCAAACAATCAATAATTCTCTTAATTAAATGATTAAATCCAGAACTCATATGATTAATATTCACAACAGCACATACAAGACTGCACGTCTGCAGTAACATAGCTTGAACAAGTCTAATTATAGTTTATATCCAAGAAGTGTACATGCAATCTAAAACAGATACACAAGCACCAAAACATGGTGGCAAATATAACCCAAAACTATGGTTCACACCCTTGCTTGGCTCTTTGCTGTCAGAGTAGTCCTTGAGAAGTTGCTGGACCTTGGGAATCCTGATGCTACCACCAATAGCACGGTTGTCCTGGTTGTACTTCTGTGGTCAAAGTCCTCACCTGGAAAGATTATACAGCTCAGTTATATATTCACGACTCACAGCTCATGACATGACATGACACTAAGAGAGAACATCATAGAGACTCAACCAGATCCTAATATAAAGCTATTGAGACCATAGCTTTCAGATCATAGGGACTCGACACAATAGTGTATTACAGCACTATGGCCCATCAACCAAGTAAGATAGGAAGAGAATGGGATAGACAAAAGACTTATCTAATCGACAGAAGGAAGCGTTGTTGCGGTTGCAGCGCGGGACTGCAGCGACATGGCCAGGGTTGATGCAGTCCAGCAAAGGTAAGCATATGGGCTCCTTCGGGTCTGGGGAGAGCACAAGCAAGTTAGGAATCAGTAGGCGTGAAGGATGTTATTGTTGCGGATCAAACTATGTAAAAAAAATCAAGGGCATAACAGATTCATGTCAAGTTATACAAGAGCGATCAAACAGTTAGCATGGTTAGAGTTCATAGAAACGATCAAACCAGATTATCATAAGTCACAGTTTAAACATCAAACCAGACTTACAAGTGAGCATGGCTAGAGTTCACAGAAACGATCCAAATCCAAAACTTAGGGGTGGATGGGAGAACAGAGAGGGGAAGCACCGCTCTAGCAGAGGGCGGCGCCGAGGACAGAGTCGCCGGCAATGCTTCTGGTACGCTCCAGTCGCCTACATGTCAGGAGTTTTGTGACTCGTGAAGATACATCTATGCACCAAAGCAGCAGTTCATTTACCAGAAGAAAATAACAGTTCAAGCATCATGGTACCAACACCAATTTATCGACAGCTCAACACCAAAAATGGAAGTTAAATTGACAATGCCGTACTCTGACCATTTCATCCTCAATACACGCAATGTGTTGTGCACTTCACATGCACATGGCAAATGCACTGCACGTAACAAGTAGGCTACTAGAAATTACTACAAGAAGGAGAGCAGCACACCTCATGTACAGAATTCACACTTGACAATTACAATAGGCACTGCACATACATGGAGAAGTGTTTAAAAATAAAACTCAGATTTAGGCATGCACTGGGCATGTATGGATACTAATTGCTCGACTACACAAGAGTAGACAGTTCGCTATCACATACACAAAAGCATGATTCAGATCAACACCATAACAGAGATTGCTAAACCTCACCAGTGGCGTACTTATATACACACAGAGATCATATCGACACCGTACTACTACTACTTGAAAGATTGGCAGCGAGGCTTACCCATTGGCGAAATAGTCAGATGAGGATGCCTCATTGTACTTCATGAGCATGCCTGGGAGCCAAACAGGAATATCAAAGCAATTGCATCCAGATTCTATCTTCTGCAAATCACAATAAACTCCAGTCACATTGTGTAGTATCAAATATAAGCAACAATGCAGCAGCTGAAACCACTACCTAACTAATTTGTAGAAAAGCTCATGATGTAATCAAATATTTACTTAAGGACTTGGTTATTGATTACAAGCTAGGTGAAATGCAAACATACTCCTATTGTAGTGATGGATCCCAACTTGTTTAAATTAGAGTAGTTCGTTTAACTTGCACAATCCAGAGAGAAATATGTGCATTTCTCGGATTGATTTGGATAGTCGATAGAAGTGATTTGCATGTTGTGTATGTAAATGTAAAGTTCTTTTACCTCCTTATCGTTCTTCTGATCTGAGAAGGAGGAAGCGGCCTTGGCGAAGTGCACTAGGAAGACGTAGGACGTGGGCACCGTCAGGTTCCACTCGAGCCTGTTGAGGATCGCCTTCTCCATCCTTAGAATCTTCTCCCTCATGTAGGCACTGTCGGAGATCAGTATGAAATCATGCACCTGCAAGCGTATGTACACAGCCCAAATCAGAACATGGATTCAATGAATGAACGAACACTTGTAAGTGGAGAAAAGCAGAGGGATTCAATCAAGCCTACCTCATTCAATCCGACTAGTGACATGCCATACTATATAATCCTAAGATGCAACTACAAGGGAACAACTTAGTTCATTATTGAACATGTTTATGAAGTTCTCAGTCAATATCGATTAATTATCACTCAAATATAAGCATGTACTAGTTGAGGGCATGCATGCCTTGAATGAGAAGTGTAGTAGTACATGTTACTAAGTAAATGTGTTGAAAATAGTAGTACCATTCATTCTCTCTGAATACTCAACACAACAGAGATAAACGTTATTAGCATTCCATTTGAATTCTGCATGTAGTACAGTTCAACACAACAGAGATAAACTCAAAACAATTTGAGATAGCAAATATAAGTAGCAAGCCGAGAGGCAGGGAGGCATCACGTAGGTATGAATGTACGAGAACATGAAAAAAAATCAGATTAACCAGATTGCATTGCAGATTACACACAAGACAAAGAGCACTTGGATCAGAGGCTACTACTAGCTAACACTGGTGGCTGTAATTAACCTAATCTAATGGAAAATGCAGCATCACAATTCACAAGCAAGCAATGTTACGGTCTTGAAAGAAACAGAGAAAGGGGGAGGAAGGAGAGCAAAAACTCCACTCCATTCCTAGAACAGAGGCATGACCCTGAGGGGATTTACCTAGAACAGAGCCGTCACCTCGCTCGAGCTTGCTTTGGCTGTCGCTGGCCGCTGTACCACCTACAGAGAGGAGAAGAGACGGGGGTCAGATAGAGAGAGAAGAAGAAGAAGAAGAATGGAGACCACACCACCGTCGTCGAGGTGGACACCAACATCGTCATCGCCGTCGAGGTCTTGGAGGCTGCGGTGGTCACCATGGCCGAACGGCTAGGGTTTCCAGTGCGGGGATGGAAGCAGGAAGGGTGGATCTGGCCGCGGGGTAAGCTGCTCGGGTGGATCTACAGCGAGGTAGAGAAGGGGAGGGATCGTCGGCTGTAGAGGATGCCGGGATTGGGACAAAGGATGGACGGCGGCAGTCGCTGGCTTTGAGAGGTCGAACAGGAGGGACGGGGGAGAGGAGGGGCCAGCGGAAGGGAGGATGGCCGGGGCTAGGGGAGGAGGGGCGGCGACGGAGGGACCTGCCGGCGAGGTGAGAGGGCCGGTGTCGTCGATCTGGATCGGGGGGGAGGGAGAGGGAGGCGGCGGCGCGTGCTTTCTCTGGAAGGAAGGGGATCGAGGGAGGAGGGTGTGTCGCGTGCGTGCGTTTAGGTGAGTGAGATACGCTAGATCCGTAGGGTGTGGACGGCTGAGATCGACTATAGTGGGGTGATCCGTGGGCTGCGTCCTGATTGGTTCGAAACATAAGCTATTTAAAATTATTTCTTAGTGCCAAAAACTAGGGGGTTTTGTGAAGCAGCTACCAAAAATATTTTTCAAAATGACCTAATATTTTGCACAAGTTTGCATCTTGGAATTACAAACAATGTTGTCGAAGGGGGTTTTCATTTTCTTTGCACGAAAAATTCATTTTCCATTTTTCGAGTGCCCAAAATGAGTTTTTTTGTGAAGGACCTACCAAATATTTGTTGCAAAATTGGACCGCATCAATTTTATAAAATATTATACCATATTTAATGTACAATTGACCAATGGTTGGGTGTCAAAAGCTTTCCATCCACCTCCCGTGAAAAAGACAAATTTCCGTCGATTCAGTAGGAAGCGGGTCAAATTTGAACTGCAGCTGCATCATAGTTTGCTCTTTATTTTTTGCAAAAAATATTTTTAGGTACATAAGTATCTATTTCATCAGATATACTCCGAAAGTTTTGCAATATTCGAACCCTAGCTACGAACGGTCATGCCCGGCGTTTTGACCGCATTTTGAAACGGGCATAGGAAATTAAAAAAAATCAAAAAATTTGAAACCTTCGCATTGTGTCATTATATGTGACCTAGTTTCCAGGAAAAATAACAAACTTGGACTACGGCAAATGTCTTAAAAAAGTGTTCTAAAAAATGAGCTATCATGTATGAAGATCCATGGCTTTCAAGGCAAATGGGAAATGTTATGGCAACATTCATGGCATAGTTTATTAAAATGACCTAATATTTTGCACAAGGGTGCATCTTGGAATTACAAACAATGTTGCCGAAGGGAGTTTTCATTTTCTTTGCACGAAAAATTCATTTTCCATTTGTCGAGTGCCCAAAATGAGTTTTTTGTGAAGGACCTACCAAATATTTGTTGGAAAATTGAACCACATCAATTTTATAAAATATTAGACCATATTTAATGTACAATTGACCAATGGTTGGGTGTCAAAGGATTTCCATCCACCTCCCGTGAAAAAGACAAATTTCCATCAATTCAGTAGGAAGCGGGTCAAATTTGAACTGCAGTTGCATCATAGTTTGCTCTTTATTTATTGCAAAAATTATTTTTAGGTACATAAGTATCTATTTCATCAGAGATACTCCGAAAGTTTTGCAATATTCGACCCCTAGCTACGAACGGTCATGCCTGCCGTTTTGACCGCATTTTGAAACGGGCATAGGACATTCAAAAAAAATTGAAAAATTGAAAACCTTCGCATTGTGTCATTATATGTGACCTAGTTTCCAGGAAAAATAACAAACTTTGACTACGGCAAATGTCTTAAAAAAGTATTCTCAGAAATGAGTTATCATGTATGAAGATCCATGGCTTTCAAGGCAAATGGGAAATGTTATGGCAACATTCATGCCATAATTTGTTGAAATGACCTAATATTTTGCACAAGGGTGCATCTTGAAATGGCAAACAATGTTGCCAAAGGGAGTTTTCATTTTCTTTGCACGAAAAAATCATTTTCCATTTTTCGAGTGCCCAAAACGGGTTTTTTTGCGAAGGACCTACCAAATATTTGTTGCAAAACTGGACCACATGATTTTCCAAAATTATTAGACCATATTTAATGTACAAATGACCAAATGGTTGGGTGTCAAAAGCTTTTCATCTACCTCTCGTGAAAAAGACAAATTTCCGCTGATTCAGCAGGAAGCGGGTCAAGTTTGAACTGCAGCTGCATCATAGTTTGCTCTTTATTTTTTGAAAAATTATTTTTAGGTACATAAGTATCTATTTAATCAGAGAAACACCAAAAGTTTTTCAAGATTCAACCACTATCTAGGAATGGTCATGCCCACCGTTTTGACCGCATTTTGAAATGAGCATGAAACATTCAAAAAAATCAAAAAATTGGAAAACCTTCGCATTGTGTCATTATATGTGACCAAGTTACCAGGAAAAATAATAAACTTGTAATACGACAATTATTTTAAAAAAAGTGTTCTCATAAATGAGCTATCATGTGTGAAGATTCATGGCTTTCAAGCCAAATGATCAATCTTATGGCCACATTCATGGCATAGTTTGTTCAAATAATCTCATATTGTGCACAAGGGTGCATCTTGAAATGGCAAACAATGTTGCCTAAGGAAGTTTTCATTTTCTTTGGACAAAATTTTCATTTTCCATTTTTTGAGTGCCCAAAATGAATTTTTTTTGTGAAGGACCTACCATATATTTGTTGCAAAATTGGACCAAATCAATTTTCTAAAATATTAGGCCATATTTAATGTACAATTGACCAAATGGTTGCGTGTCAAAAGCTTTGATCCACCTCTCGTGGAAAAGACAAATTTCCGCCGATTCAGTAGGAAGCGGGTCAAATTTGAACTGCAGTTGCCTTATAGTTTGCTCTTTATTTTTTCCAAAAATCATTTCTAGGTAGATAAATATCTATTTAATTAGAGATACATGGTGTGGTTGCGAGACGTCGAGGTTTGGACGGTGGCCGAGGGCCCCAACTCCAGAGCGCGTAAACTGGCATGCCAGCCGCGTGGTCACCGCATGACCGTGGCGTTGCCACGCGTTCTGGGGGGCCTAAGCATGGCTGGTGGGTTGGGCACTCCCTCGGTAGGTGTTAGGAAGAATAATACAACAGAAGAATCTCGCGAGGAGACTGAACTAAGCTCAAACATGAATTAGCAACCAAGTGTTTGATTAGCGGTGGGGAAATTCACATGGCCAATGGGCCTGAGTTTTGGCTGACGATGATCATCTGCTAAGGAGACTGTCTTGGCAAATTTGCAGCTCAAATGGAGGAGCCTAGATGGCACTTTCTTTGCAAAGTACCACACTGGACAGAAATATGGATGTTGAAGCTGGGCTCAAATGAATGAATGTATTGAGCTGAAATTTGGTGGAGGATGGTCATTTGGGAATAGTAAAGCACTGTAAAAATTTGATACCATTTGGACATGCCAAAGTGGTACTTCCTTCACAATGCTCTTCTCTGGACAGAAACTTGGGAAAAATATTGAGAGAAATTGGCTAAATGAAATGAGCTCGAATTTGGTGGAGGGAAGTTATATAGGTAGGAACATGCCCTGGTAAAGTTTCAGAAATAATTAAGGAATATAAAATATAGTTGCTTCACAAACTGAAAATATGACCAGAATAAAAGATTGGATGATGAGCTCACATGGATTTCTGGATAGAACTCAAATTTTGTGGAGAGTGATGATTTGAGTATATGGATGATTTGGAAAAATCTCAGATCATTTGGGTAAACCTAGCTAGTACTTTCTTCACAAAGCTTGTCTCTGGATAGAAACTTTGGAAATTTGCTGAGGAAGATTTACTAGGCAAATGGAGCTGAATATTGGCATGTAGCAATTATTTGGATATGGAAGAGTTACCAAAAAGTTTTAGTGCAATAGGAGGGGTCTAGATAGCACTTGCTTTGCAATGTGTCAATCTGGCCAGAAAATAGAAATTGAAGCTGGGCTCACATAGATGATTGGATTGAGCTGCAATTTTGAGGAGGATGATAATTTGGGCATATGAAGGCACTGTAAAAATTTCATACCATTTGGATAAATAAAAATGGTACTTCCTTCACAATGCTCTCCACTGAACAGAAAATTGGGAAAAATATTGAGAGCAATTGGCTAAATTAAATGAGCTAAAATTTGCTAGAGGGAGGTTCCATGGGCATGTTCATGTCCTGGTAAATTTTAAGCAATTATAAAGCAATATAAAATATAGTTGCTTCACAAACTACAAATATTACCAGAACAAAGATTGGATGGTAAGCTCACATGGATTATTAGACGGGGCTCAAATTTTGTGGAGAGCTATGATTTGGGCATATAGAATATGTGGCAAAAATTCAACTCATTAGGATATGCCTAGATAGTACTTCCTTCACAAAGCTTCTAGCTGAACAGAAACTTTGGAAATTTGCTGAGGAAGATTTACTAGGCAAATGGAGCTGGATTTTGTCACGAGGCAATGATTTGGATAGGAAAGAGTGCCCAAAATTTTTGAGGGCAATCAAGAAAATATAAATAGCACTTCTTTCACAAAGTGTTGTTCTGAATAGAATGAAAATGAATATTCCTGAATTATTTTTGAACTAGGCAAGGAAAGTTTTTGACATATTTGAGGAAGATATGATCCAAAGAATTTATGAGAATTTTTTGGGAATTTTGGGAATGACAGAAATGTAGGCTACTTCACAACCTAGGGCAAAAATTGACACATGAACATGACACATAGGCAAAAATTGACACATGAACATCACACATAGGCAAAACTGATGAGGTGGCGCCTAGTCATAGCAATGCACCACAATTTACAAGGCTATGACCATCTATATTGGTCGTGATCAGCTAGAAATAAGGCAGCGGACCAGTGCTGTCTGCTTTACGACCATTTCGTGTAAGGAAATTTCGACATTTCTGACCAAAATGGTCGTTATGGTTTAGGGTTTGGAGCCCCCCGAATAGCTTATGACCAATTGGTCTCAAATGGTCGTAGATTTACGACCATTTCTTCCAGGGTCACTGACAGAAGGTCACAAGTTGACATATTTCTTGTAGTGGTTGCACGATCACTCGGCGCCTCTGTGCGCCAACCTCATTGCTACTCGGACTCAGTCACCGCACCGATCCTAACGCACCGCAACTCAGACCTCGTCGTCATGTTGGGCATGAGACAGATAAGTCCCTTTTATAATTAAACTGCATACTTCACTCCTTTGCGAGTTTGCCTCTTTCGAGCGTCACTCGGGAGCTGCTCCTCACCTTTACCCGAGTCCGACTCGATAAAATACAATTTACCCATTCAATACTATATTTCTCGTATTCCGACAGGTCCACCGTCGGAGCCTATAGTGCGCTCGGGGGCTACGCCGCACTCGGGGGCTGCAGCTCATTCGGAATCACACTCTCCTGAGTGGTCTAGTACTTCATCGCCAGTCGGATCCTTCACTTCAACGACCGCAGTCGGATCCGCCACTTCGACAAGTTACATGATCACTTAGACGCTCTACGCGCCATCTTCGTCGCTACTCAGACTCGTCCGCCGCGGCGGTCTTGTTGCACCGCAACCACGCTACACCGACCTCGTTGCTGCACCAGCTTCAAAAACATCTGACTGACTCCTCCGAGGACATTTTTCGTCGTGTCATGGCTTCGATGACTTCGGCTACATCCCCAACGCGGAAACAGCCAAGTTACTCATATGATCAAACCTCAGATCACACTCTGTAGCGAGCTTACCTCTTGCGAGCATCACTCGGGAGACTACACCACAGCCGAGGGCTATGCCACCCTCAGGGGTTACGCCCATTTGATCAACTTGTTGATCACGTCAGGAATATTTTTCTGAACATACTTACTCGGTCCGCCAAAGATCTATAAGGGTAGCATCGTTCACTCGGACGATCGCCCAAATCATTACCTGGAGTCATCTTCAGGACTGCAAAAGGGTGAAACCGGCGCTCCTCTACGGATACACTTGGCCCTTCTTCTAGGCTCCAAGGCGTCAGTTTCACAAACTTGGACTCGGAGATGGCCTGTGCTAGTGTTCCCCCAGGATGATGAGTGGCTTCTCTCTGGAGAGTCAGTCCACGCACTAGCCTCGCCACTCGGGTTAACATGGCACGTCCACATCGGACCACTGGCCTATCTCCTCCGGGAGACATACGAGTGCCACTAAGTTTTTCCTCGCAGTCAACATACCCCGATCAGTCGGGAAGCATGTCCACTCGGACGATCGCCCAAATCATTACCTGGAGTCATCTTCAGGACTGCAAAAGGGTGAAACCGGCGCTCCTCTACGGATACACTTGGCCCTTCTTCTAGGCTCCAAGGCGTCAGTTTCACAAACTTGGACTCGGAGATGGCCTGTGCTAGTGTTCCCCCAGGATGATGAGTGGCTTCTCTCTGGAGAGTCAGTCCACGCACTAGCCTCGCCACTCGGGTTAACATGGCACGTCCACATCGGACCACTGGCCTATCTCCTCCGGGAGACATACGAGTGCCACTAAGTTTTTCCTCGCAGTCAACATACCCCGATCAGTCGGGAAGCATGTCCACTCGGACGATCGCCCAAATCATTACCTGGAGTCATCTTCAGGACTGCAAAAGGGTGAAACCGGCGCTCCTCTACGGATACACTTCTTATAGGCTCCAAGGCGTCAGTTTCACAAACTTGGACTCGGAGATGGCATGTGCTGGCGTTCCCCTGGGATGATGAGTCGCTTCTCTCCAGAGAGTCAGTCCACGCGCTAGCCTAGCTACTCGGGTTTTCATGGCACGTCCACCTCGGACCACTAGTCTATCTCCTCCGGGAGACATACGAGTGCCACCAAGTTTTTCCTCGCAGTGCCCCACTTTCCCCACTAACCGCGAGGTAACCGCTTTCGTGCGCGCACACATGATTTCTCTTTGCGCCTTTCCTAAAGGACACACGTCGGTCCGACCGACCACCCTCCAAGGGTCTCCGTGCACTCGGACACGTAAAACACCCGACTGAAGTCACCTTCAGGATTGCAATGGATGAGCTCGATGCCCCTCCACAGGTTAACTTGGCCCTTTGTCTAAGCTCCAAGGCGCGAGTCTCATAAACTTGGACTCGGAGATGACCTGCGCTGGCATTCCCCTGGGATAGTGAGTGGCATCTCTCCGGAGAATCAGACCACGCGCCGGCATCGTCACTCGGGTTTCATGGCATGTCCTCACTCGGACCTCTAGTCAATCTCTCCCGAGAGACGTACGAATGCCACCGAGTTTTGCCCAGCAATCAACCCAATCCGATCAATCGGAAAACATATAGTCCAGAATCCGTTGAAGTTTTGTTCAAATCGTAGTTGACTAAAGCTTGACGACAGGCGCCGATTGCCCCCGCAGTGCTCGGGCCAAATCAAGTTTTTAGTAAACACGTTCTACAAAACCTCAACCGATTCGGGGGCTAAACCTATGGGCGCGCCGCCAGTCGGCACGTTCCTCACTCAGCTTTTTACTTTTTCATAAAATATGCTCAATACCTAATGCTCACTCTTCGTCTCCAACCCGGTCCCAACCCGATCGTCTGGTTGGCAAGAGCAAAAGCAAACGGTCAATGTAAGAAGTACTACTGGAACGATTACTCCCTGGAGTGTCCAGCTTTTTTCTACAGTCGGAAGTTTCGAGGCCAAATTCATTCATCGTGCCGAATGCACGAAGATTCGCCTGCTTGATCCAGTTCCAGGCTGAATTTATTTACCATGCCGAGTGCACGAAGATCAGTCCGACTGATTCAGCTCCAGGCTGAACTTATTTACCGTGCCAAGCGCATGAAGATCCATCCGATTGACTCAATTTCAGACTAAAAGATATTTATCGTGCCGACCGCATGGAGGTTCACCAGGAGACTTAAACCCTCTGCCAGACTTATCTAGTCCGACAGAGGCTCGGGGACTACACCCAGTGGGTGCACTCAGCGTGCCCCCACTGGAAGAGAACTCAAAAATAAACATTCTGCTCAGGCGAATCCAACAACAACATTCAAGTACAACAAACCCTACAGACTCCAACTGACTAACAACAATCAGTCAGAGTCTCGGGGGGCTACACCCTATGGGTGCGCTGATCGCGCACTCGTAGAACAAAATTCCGAGTAATCAGTTACTCGGTGCAGGACCAGCTCCAGATCACTCAAAAAATTGCTATAAGGTGAGTTTGACGCTCCTCCGCGGACCCGTTTTGAGCCTTCTTCTAGGACTCAAAGCGTGAAACTCATAAGTTTGGATCTAGAGCCGACTCGTATTGACGTTCCTCCGGGATAAGAATGGCATCTCTCCGAGAGAGCAGTCCATGCGTCAATCTTGTTGCCCAGATTTAACGACACTCCCATACTCTGATCACGAGTTAACCTCTTCCGAGAGATGAACGACTGTCACCAAGTTTCTCCTTGCGGCCACTTACCCCAGATCAGTCGGGAAGCACAGTGCTAGAATCCTTTGAGATTTTGTTCAACCTTGGTTGTTTGGAAGCACGATGACGGGTACCGAGTATTTCCGTAATCACTCGGGCCAAATTGTGTCCTTCACAAACTCTTTCTGCAAAATCTCAACTGATTCGGGGGCTAATGTTGGGGATACACATAGCAGGTAGGCCCATGAAGGGTCAAAATATCATAAAGCATGGGGTCCATAAGACAGATGGGCCCAGAGCATCACTCAGACAATCAACATACCATCCACTCGGATGACCATCAACTCACTCGGACATACGAAGACCAATAGTCAGCATGACGGTTTCGTAGTGGGCAGATATTATGGCATTGATGCTCCACCTTGTAACATAAGAGGTGAGGGGGTGGCGCACTCTATATAAGCCACCCCCACCACTAGACTTAGGGGCAGGCTCATTCTTCTCCCCTGGCTCTCTCGCCATTAGTCTCAGGACTTAGCTTAGGCATGGAGATCCGTTCTCCCCTCTCTCACACATTGTAATCTCCGGATTCATACTCAGATAAAACAAAGCCTCTCCGGAGCACGAGACGTAGGGCTGTTATCTCCACCGTGAGAGGCCCGAACTCGCTAAAACCACTGTGTCACCCGTTTGCATCTCGATAGATCACGCTCCTTCATCCTACCCCTCTCTATTGTCGGAATCGTTCCCACGACAATGGCCTCTCTCTTTCCCTGTGTTAGCGATTTTTTTCCAGCATCACAACCGATAGCAGCAACACGTAGTATATGCATAGGCATAAAATTTGTTTTGCACCAAATCAAGCTATGGCGGTTGTCATACCATGTCCATGGGGGTCCTCCGCCGGTGAAGCTAAAGTAACGAGAAATTTTTTAACTGAAGGTATCCCACATATATCATTTGAAAGGTTGACTCCAACGCTTCGGCTCTACGAACTGCTACGTTCGCTCCGGGAACCGCCCCATACAGACGATCAGGAGGCGACTTTTTTTCTTCCTCAACACCGGCGAGTGGCGACATTGGGTCCTCGTCCGTCTCCGCCTGCCGCTCCAGTGGCGGGAGCAGGAGGGGACCCAAGCAGTTTCTCTCCAGTAGAGGTATAGGACAGGTGTAATCTGCTTTCAGAGGTGTTGCATCGATGGTGGGGATGGCGCAGCGTCAAAATAATTTGCTTCTGCTCTTCCTCCATCTCGATGGCGTTCTAAGGGGCGGTGCCGGGGAGCAGGTGGCTCGGTCTTCTTGCCGGTATTTAGATTCGGTAAGATCTGTGTCTGATGGTCGGCGCACAACACTTCAGGGTGGCGTTGGTGTCGGCTATTACAGTTGTGTTCGGTGTCTTGCATTGGGGTGCGTGGATGGCGGCATGCAGCGGCGTTCGTCTTCTTTGATCATGTCGGATGAAGTTCACGGCGATGGGATCTAGTGGACAGGGGAAGAACCCCGGCCGACGTGCCACAAAGTCTCGGTCTCGTCGGTTGCGGCGGTCCAGTTCATCGGCTCGAAAAGCATCCTTGTATGCAAATGTGCTCCTCCAGATCTTGGTATGACGGCAGTTCTCCTCTTTCTTTAACGTCGCCTCGGCGGCGGAGGAGGACAATGATGGGTGACGTTTTGGCGTGGCACAAGATTCTGCCGAAGTGAAATCCTAGTTTTACTTCTTGCGAAGTCTTTGGTGCAATATTGCAAGACATCTATGTATGTCTGTTGTGATGACCACATATGTACTCTTTGTGATATTTGTCTAATAAAATATATGTGGTTATTTTTAAAAAGATATCATTTGTAACATTTCATTATCCATACCACATAACCATAATGTATTTTCTTTCAAAAAACCATAATGTATTGGCGTATGGTCAGTAGTTGGATCTGTGCACGTGCGTATCCTATGGCCGAGAAAAGTTCGCCGACGCCACCACGATCGGACTCCTCACCGTGTACTTGCCGGTGTCGTCCACCCATGTCAACGATCCATACAACACTACTTCGGGGATTATCTGGCCGTCCCCAACCCGAACCACAACCGTGTACCTCTGCTGCTCGTGCTTCCCGCCGAACACCAGCCTGTTGGGCACGACGCTCACCTTCAGCCCGTTTAGTCCCTCCACCGTGGCGCTGTACCTCGCCGGCCCGTCACCCACATTGGTCACGGCCCTGGCGAACGTCTTTTCTCCGCCGTTGTACTCGAAGAAGGCGATGAATGACGGGTAGTTGAGATCGAGCGTCGCGCCGGCGCAGTCCACGATGGCTGACGACTGCGCCACGGTCTTGATCTGCGCCGCCGTGTAGTTCATGGCCCACATGAGCTTGATGTAGTCGTCCGGCCCGGTGTCGTAGACCAGGCCTGGGTCCAGGGAGCGGTTCGGGTCGATGTGGCCGGACCCCATCGTGAGCGGGCCGGCCGCGTACTCGATGCCGTCGGCCCTGTCCTTGATGGGGGCCAAGGTGTTGTCCACCGCGCTAGCCGTCGTCATCATCGCCGACCGCACCGCCGCGGGGCTCCATTCCGGGCGCACGGCCTTGAGCAGCGCCGCCACGCCTGACGCGTGTGGGCACGACATGGACGTGCCGGAGATGATGTTGAACTTGCTGAACAGTGACTGTGTCACAGGGTTGGTGATGCTGACGTTCTCCGCCCACGAGGCGAGGATGAGAGAGCCGGGCGCGAGCAGGTCGGGCTTGAGCACCGTCGGGCAGCTCCGCGACGGGCCGCGTGACGAGTAGGTCGCCACCTGCGGCGCGGGCTTCGTGTCCACGACGGTCACCGCGAACTTGATGGAGGCCTTGGGCGCGCGGCTCCTCTGGATGTAGTGCAGCAGCGCGGGGGCGCCCTGCGGCTTCAGGATCACGCCCGGAAATGGGAAGCTCTCATAGAGTTCCCTCAACGTGTCGTCGACAGGAACAACCCGGCGCGCACCTTCGCGGCTTTCACCGCCGATATCGCGGGGCTCAGGGCGTCGATGTACGGCACGTCGCAGAGCACAACCTTGTCGCGGTTCTCTGATAGCGCCGTGTCGTTGTCGCACAAGCCGAGGAACACGAGCCCGGCGTTTCCGAGGCTGTGTGGGGTTCCGGCGTGCTGGCGCCGCCTCGTCGCAGCGCCACTCTTCTTCTACCTCTTGGTTGCCTCACACAACTCTATCATCTTCTCTCAAGAACACACACCATGAAAACAACCCAGAAACACACACACACACATGTACCAAGGAAGAGGAACACAATGGCTTTGCCAAAGACACTCCCTTGGTGACCCAGGGTGGCTACATGTTTTCTGCTCTAGCCCTCACGGCTTCACTTTCATTAACTCAAAGCAGTACATATATACACAAGGACCCATGCACTCACGCCACAACAGCCACGACCTGGAGTCACTCCATGATGCGGATGGCCCGGCCAACCGGCCACTACTCACTAGCACGCGCACTAAGCTAACAAACTACTTGCATGCAGCAAGCTAACAACCCATGCATAAAGCTAGCTAACAACCTTAGCTACCTGCACGACCAAGTTCAGTACTTGGGCAGCCTCATCAACGGCCACAGAGACTCACCCGAACTTGCCGGATCACCCGACTCCTCTTGGTAGTGCAGTCCGCCACGCTCCAGCTTCATCGCGTCTTGCCGCTTCACACGGCGTCGCCGTATCGCACGGCACCATTGACATCTCGTCGTGCTCGCCGCATCGCACGGCAGCCTGACATCTCGTCTCCTTCACACGTACAGCTGAAACTTCACCGGACACTTGACACCCTAGACTAAACTACATGCAAAACTCGAACATGCAGATACATGGAATCAAGATTAAGTCTAACACGGCGTACAGCGATTCGCCGACCAAGGTCGTGCCGTCGCCGAGCCGGACGATGGCAGAGAACTCCCGGTCCACCGTGCCCGACGCGACGGTGAGCACCCACGGCGAGCCGTTGTGAAGGTACCCGGGGTCCGGTCCGTCGTTACCGGCCGAGGTTGACACGAAGACGCCGCGCTGCATATCCGCGAATGCGCCAATTGCGATGGGATCTTCGTATAGCTGCTGGCCGTTCAGGCCAAGGGAGAGGGAGAGCACGTCGACGCCGTCGGCGATGGCCTGGTCCATGGCGGCGAGTATATCTGAAGTGTACGCGCCTTCCTCCCACAGGGCCTTGTACACCGCCACCCTGGCGCGGGGCGCCATGCCGCGAGCGACGCCTCGCCCATAGCCGAAGAAGGACGCGCCCGACACGGGCGAGCCGGCGGCCGTGGACGACGTGTGCGTTCCGTGTCCTTCCGTGTCCCGCGGGGAGTCGACGGCGATGGTCACATTGGAGTTGGCGATGAGGCCCTTGTTGAACTTGCGCGCGCCGACGAGCTTCCGGTTGCACGCCTTGGCCGCGTCGAACGCCGTGCCGGACTCGCAGAAGCCCTTCCACCGTGCCGGCACCGGGGGGAGCCCGTCGTCGCGGAAGCTCGCGCTCTCGGGACACACGCCCGTGTCCACCACGCTGATGACCATGTTCTCGCCGTACTCGGACGCCTCCCATATTCCCCCGGCCGCGCCAAGGCCGAGGCCGAGGAACTCGGGCGTGTGCGTCGTGTCACGCACCACCCTCGCGTCGTCGCGGTAGCACAACACGAATCCCGGGGAGCGCCGGAGCCTGTCGAGCTCATCCGCGGGGAGCCGCGCCGCGAAGCCGTGCATCGCGTGGTCGTAGACGTAGAACATGTCTGCCCCCGGGGCGGCCGCGGCGAGCGTGGACTCGTACCAGCGCAGGTGGCTCGAGAACGCCCCCGGCATGGCCGACTTGTCCATGTGCACAATGTAGGACGCCGCGGCAGCCGGACGCAAATAGAGCGCGACCAGCACCAACGCCGCCCATGGCCACATTGTAAGATGTACGTACGTGAGTAGAGCGCCGGCAACGGTGGAGTAGGACGGCCGGAGTCGTAACGGGTGACGCGGCTCCGGCAACGGCGCGCATGGCTATTTAACCAGCATGGCCGGTGCTCTTGGAGCCCGACCCATTCGGTGGTTGCCTAGTCTGTGTTTGGACAGGCCACTGGTAGCCAAGCCAGCGGCATGGGCCGCATCGTCTGCTTCCACCTGTGCACCTCGCGGTTTGCACATACGAATCATGAGTGGTGCTGCAGACTGTCGTGTACTACTGGGAAAGAGCATTTTGGCGAATGCTTACAAGCGTATGATAGGGTATCATGCAGCTACCATTAAGCATTTTGTTAGTCGATTTTGCTCGAAATGGTTCGGGCACCACAACTAGATACATGTGTGTGTCATCTTCTCTGTTCCAATTTTATCGGATATCTCCAAAGGGACACAACTAGATACATGTAGAATGTTGAAGTTGGTCACTGGGAAGTGTAGTGTCAGGCCGACAAGTTACTATTTTAAGAGAACAAAATCAGACATTTAAGACAACACCTAAAACAGTTCAATTTTCGCTGTCTAAAACGTCTTACAAAAGTGAACGGAGGGAGTAGACAAGTTGATCAGTTGGAGGAGAGGAGTTCCGGGGCGATGCATTTGATGCATGTTAATCTGTTGGAAACCTACTCGTGCATTAATTTGCTGACGAGCCATGCAAGTCTATCTCGAAATACTCCAGCAGGGCATCCATCACCGTCGTCTACCCTTTGCCAGCCAGCTCTCGACGACTGACGGGCGTGGCCGCTCTTTTGTGCTACCGCATGCACCTAGAACTCACGGCGCACCGGTTGGGGATTGGCGACTACGTACGGCTGCAACGCTTGAGCCGTTGAGCGGCTGCGGATCGCGCGTCCGCCCATCGACGACCGCTCGCCGGCGGTGAGGGGTCGTCGAATTGTGCCAGGCTTCGAAAGCGCGCGTGCATTCCACAGGTGGTGCGATGGTTCTGTTTCCACTGTGGAGTTGGCCGTGTGGTGTGGGTGCGAGTCTCCCAATCACGGCGCCTCGTCGTTCTTCTGCCGCACTGCGGGTCCTGCTACGTGCTGTGACATTGTTGCATACAGGGTATGTTGTGAGGGGTGGGTAGTCAACGAGGTCGGCCTGAACGATGAATTTACAGGCGTTTGGTCAATCTCAGGCACCTGAGTTTTTTTGTTTTTTTTTCTGGCGTCGAATTTGCAGCAAGGCCCAAGGTGAAGGCAACATGGGGAGAGACAACGACGAACATTGATCGCGGCGAGGCCAAGCGAGGACCTAGTCGGAGACAGAGACAACACTCCTAGCTGCAGCGAGCTGCAGCACCCTATGAGGAGGCAGGTTGACGGATGCAGGGTCGTCGACATTGTTGTAAGGGGGGTGGGGGATTACAGGAATGATCACGACAGTGGGCGTAGGTTGAGGGGAGGGCGGGGTGGCTGCGAGGGTGAAGGCAGGTGGATAAGACAGTGTAGGTCAGAGGCAAGCCGGCTGAGAAAAAGAAAGTGCGGGGCACATGATGGCCATTAGTTTTAGATTGGACTCTCCAGAAAATTGACTAACACTTAAAGTTTTTGCAAATACCTGCTAAATAGGTGCTCCCTGATTTGTAGCATGGCCTAGAAGGGAGACAGTGACTGCGAGAGCTATCTCGCTTACTGCGAGACCTTGTCTTGACTCTGGTGCTCCCGCTAGTTGGCAGGCCCATAATGTGTGTTTCTGTAGCTTTCGGGAGTGGTTTTTGGTTCTATGGATCGGTTGAGACCGGTTTTAGAAGGTTACATGTAGTTTTCTTCCTTTCTGTTTTTCCATATGTTTTCTGTATCAGGTTTTTCACTTTTTTTATTTTGGTTTATTTCTTTTTATTTTTCCTCATTTTTCAAATACATGCGGTCTTTTTTTAAATACACGTTGAATATTTCTCATATACGGGTTGAACATTGTTCAAATATACTTGGAATTTTTTTTAATACACGTTGACCATTTTTCTACAGGTTGAAAATTTTCAAACGCACGTTGAACTTTTTTCCGAAATACACGTTGAAAATTTATCAAATACAAAATGAACATTTCTTTTAAACGTGCAAACATTCACTAAATGTTAGAACAGTTATTGAATGGTGTGAATTTTTTTAATTACACAAACATTTCTTACATTTATATACATTTTTTTATAATGTCACAAGCATATAACTGAAATACATGAATATTTTTTAATGTGTTGAACAATTGTTTGAATGGTATGAGAACTTTTTAAAAATTACATGAGCACAATTTAACCTTTTTACGAACATTTTTACATGAACACAATTTTACATTTTTACGAACATGTTTAGGAAAACTTAGTACATATAGCTGCCATTCTTTAAGCGGAGTACCTCTATAGTAGAGTTATTGCTTATCTTTTTGAATGGAACAACAGAGGGCCTCGCCCTAGCCCGAACAATTAATTTAGGACATGGTTCTAGAAGGGAGACACGATAGTCCAATTAAGAGATTTGTTTTAGGTAATCCAAAAAAGTTAAAAAGATGGAGATGCGACAAGAGAAAACCTAAGCAAACAGTAAGGCCCTGGACCGTGGGCCCACTGGCGGAGCGTCACGGTTGGCTAAACTTGGGCCGTGAGCCGTGGGCCGACCTGCCTGTATTACGTATGGGTGCTTGTTACTTGAGCTCCAAGACGGCTGGGTGCAAAACACAGCATGCAAAATAGCGGGAGATTTATTAGAGAGACGCGGAAATCCATACGGCATACGGTAGCACGATCACCTCGCTCTGATGGATCAGCCAAACTCCAATCTATCGATCGCCCCGGGGAAGAAGACGCGAAGGACGGCGGCCACGATCCCCGACGATGTACTCCTCGAGATACTCTTCCGCGTGTCCGCAGACGTCGCCGCCCTGTTCCGATGTGCCGTGACCTGCAAGCACTGGTGTGCTCTCATAGCCGACCCGTGCTTCCTCCGCCGCCGCTGGCCGGAGAACACGGGTGTCAGGACTCTGGCCGGGGCGACGCCGGAAGCTTTAGTCCCACCTCGGATACGGGAGGGGGCCAGGACCAGCTTATAAGGGCGAGTGCCTCCTTCCCTTCAGGCCGGTCTTTTGGGAACGTGGATGGGCTCGTGCCTGCGGCTGTGTTACTGTAACCTACTAAACGTATGCCGAGTGCTGTGGACTGGGCCCGGGTCGTTAACATCTGGTATCAGAGCTGGGCCCCACGCCACCTTAGGGGGCTTCCTAAGGGGGTGGGGATGTCAGGACTCTGGCCGGGGCGACGCCGGAAGCTTTAGTCCCACCTCGGATACGGGAGGGGGCAGGACCAACTTATAAGGACGAGTGCCTCCCTCCCTTCAGGCCGGTTTTTTGGGAACGTGGATGGGCTCGTGCCTGCGGCTGTGTTGCTGTAACCTACCAAACGTATGCCGAGTGCTGTGGACTGGACCCGGGTCGTTAACAACGGGCCACCCGTCCGCTCTTCTCGGGTTCTTCGTTCAGCGCGATCGAGGTCAGGTCTTTGTCCCGGCGCCATCAGGACCAACGCTCGGCGCTGGTCGTCGTTTGTTCTCCTCGTCCATCTTCGGCGTGCAGGCTGACCTCTTGGACGGTGCGACACCGGTCACTGCACGCCATGGCCTCCTCCTGGTGCGCCTTGCCCGCGGTTCAAATATCAACTCGGTCCACTTGGCCGTGTATGACCCGCTCGCCCGCACATGCGACGTGCTGCCCCCGCTCCAGTGTGGAGTTTCTACCGTCAGTTGCGCCATTGGTTCTGACTATCGCTCATCGGACGGGCTGCAACATCGAACATCAACTTCGGGTTACTCAACGTTCTTTACGGTGCAAACCCTTGTCAACTATGTCGACACCGACAGAATGCACTATAAGTGCGACCTCCACACGTTCTCATCTGCCAAGCCAAGTTGGAGTGCGCCAAGAAGCTGCTTCGGCGACAAGACTTGGTCATATCGGAATGGTGGAGGCTTTTGGATGCCATACAAGAACCACAATCGGCACAGCCACAATGCCGTCGTGTGTGGCGGCATGACGCACTGGCTCGCCGCGCACCAGCCAGTTGGGGGGCCAAGAAAGTATCACACCTTCAACGTCAGTGTCGATACAGGTCAGTTCTCCTTGACAGAGCTCTCCATCCCACTCGCCAAAGGCTTTTATGGCTGGCCAATACTTTGCGTCGGAGTGGAGGGGACACTCCTGTTGTTTAACGTACACAGTAAAGCTGGCGTTCCGCGCCTAGATATCTGGACGCGCCGTGGAGGCAGCGACGGAGAGAGTGAAACCTTTTGGCTCCCTGTTGGGGTGTTTGACCTAAAATCACCCACAAAGAAGTGGTGTCCTGCGAAGATCCGTGTGTGGTTAGGAGAAAAGAGCGGTACACTGTTCATCTTAGACGCGTCATGCCACACGCACAAGTTTGACACTGAAACAGGAGCAATGGAGGATGTAACAGGGTTACTTGGACACAGCTTGTCTATCAGTGCCGTGCCTATAGAGATCGACTGGCCGGCATTGTTCCTATCTCGGCTTGGTAGACATTTATGTTAGTAGGCAGCTGTTATTCTCTCTATGATAGCTACATACTTGTAAATTATATAGTGCCTTAGCGTGTTTCATTTATTCAAACTATATGACGAGGGTTTAGTTTGAGATTCAGGGTTCTCAGTAGTGAGAGTAAGAAAGTGGAAGGCGAACTTCAGAGTCGTAGCTTCCATAATACTCCCTCTGTTCCATAATATAAGAGCGTTTTTGACACAACACATATTTGTTTTGTTTTGACGGAACCTCGTCAGAGGGCGGGGAGCTCCCGCATTGCATTAAGAAGAAGAGAATTGGTCCAGTTAATAAGGGAAACCGGACCCAAAAACCATACATGGCACGGTTAATTAAGGGAAACCGGCGAAGACCACACAGACCGGGCTAGCACTCAAGGGACGTTGTTCGAGCCAGATACAAGGGTGCCTAAGCCCATGACTACCGACAACACAACATACCCAACCAAGTCAACCTCTGCAACCTCAAGAACATGCCTGCAACTGGCTGTGTACTTGTGCCTAACCTTCTGAAAAGAGAGATTACACATTGACCTCCACCAATGCACGAATTGCTTGGACCGCCGTCGCCGTAAGCGGTTTCTTATACATTTGTAGATAAGGCTTCATCTTCTCTTGCACATCCTCCTCGGTGGCTTTCTTAGATGTCATTCCCTTCGGTAGTTCCCCATAAGCCTCCGCCAACCTATATTCAGCGCATTTAATTTGGCAGTAGGAATGTTACAGTTTTTGTTCTTCTTATCCAAACGGCCACTGCGCCTTCCGGAACAAGTAGATGCCCCTTCAATCTGCACATGAATCGGTTCTTCGAGCAAGGACCGTGGCGCTGCGCAACTGAAACTGCTTAGGAACTCATCCAACAAGGTGGTTGAAGGCACACCAATGTCACGGAGTAGCTCTTCGGACCCAGAAGACATCCTATTGGTATTGCCCTCTGAAGCAGCAGTCATCCCTGAAGAGGAGACCAAGGGAGGCACCTCTCCAACCAGGCCAACAGGCAAGGCCACCTCAATCCGCTCCATATCATCGGTCGCTGTGACTTTCTCAGCAACCTTAGCTTGCGCCTCCTCACCTTGAATCACCATCTCCTGCAGAGCTAGATCCAAAGTAGGAAGAACATCTGCAGGCAGTGCCACCGTAGCCAGTACCTCGGACGAGCAACCGGCCACACCCGCATCACTGACACCCTTACCACCAGCAACAACAGGAGGCAACGATTCCTCATGGTCACACCAGGGAGGAGGCGGACCCATCGGCGCCAAGGAAGAGATGATGGCCGGTGAAGCAACAACTCTGTCACTAAGAGCCTCCAGCCGCTCCAAGAGGCCTGAGACCTGGACCGCCCATCCCTGCAGAGCGACCGCCATGTCGCGGAGAGGTTGAACGACCTCCTCCACACGGGCGGTAACCAGGGCCTGCAATTCGGCGCACAACGCCTCGGTCTGTGCTGCAAAAAGGGGTTGCAGCAGCCCCAAATCAGCAGCAAAGGAAGGCCTGCCGGGATCGGACAGACCCGACCAAGTGACGCCGAAGTTGCTACAAGGGGGCTCCTGAACGAGCCCGGTCGGAGAAGCAACCACGGCGGCCCACGAGCACTGCTGTAATCGCTGTGAAGAAGCTGGGGGCTGGTGGTTGGGGAGGCCAGGAGCGGCTGGCGGCGACGTGGAGCTGTGGATGCGACCTTGACTGGCAGCTTGACTGGCAGGAAGGCGGCTCGGACAGCCACGCTCGCGATGGCCAGAGTGGCCGCAACCCAGGCAGGTGACAGGACCTCGGCAGTCAGCGACGAAGTGGTCCTCCGCCAAGCAACGGAAGACACAACACATATTATTATGTATTGTGTCAAAAACGCTCTTATATTATGGGATGGAGGGAGTATGTAATTGTGGTTGGTATCTCCTATCCGTGATGTAAACGACATTTGATTCATATTGATTCTAGCTTCATATATTATATAATTAGCAGTAGTATTACAAGCTGTTAATAAATGTAGAATGACTCCCCGCCAAATGAGAAAATGTAGAGAGGCAGGGATGTTGCTGATTGGATACTCCGCGTGTCAAATCCTGTACGATGCAGGTGCCTAGATCGGTGCTTGGAAAGAAAAATTGGGTTCTATTTGCACCATCGTCTTGGCCAGGTGATTCAAAAGGGTAACAGGTGCCAGCAGGTGCTTCAGGGCTTCCGGTTGAAACCATTGCACGTATCCTTCTAAACACTAAACACTAAGCTCCCTAAATTTAGAGAGCCCATAATCAATTGAGGGCAACATTGGTGATTTGGGCAGCCGATTTTGACTCGGTCACCCCCGGGCCTGTACTGTTTTGTGAGGCCACGATGTAAGTGGCCTGGTGGTGTGGCCCGTGCGTCTCAGCTGGGGGCTTCGTGGTCTTTTCCCCTGCTGAAAGACGCTGGTGGTCGGTGATTCGCACAGGAAGGAGAGGGGCTGCGGTGAGTTGCGGCGTGGTGGGCGGCATTTGTGGCTTGTGGGGCGAGCGTTCCGGCTGTTCTCCGCTTATGTTCTTGCCCCTGCTGGAGGTGGTCGGCCGCGGGTGCTGCTGATCCTGGTTGTGCGTCTGCGTGGGCGCCGCCGCTGGTTCGGCGACGTCGCTGTGGGTCACATTGGAGGTGCGCGGTCGCCGGAGGGGAGCTGGAGCTTCTGTCCCGATCCCGCTGCCTCGGTTCTGTCTGGGCATGTTGCCGTTCTGCCTCTCTCCTCCGTCGAGCTAGCGTGGTATGTTCTTATCCCCTCTCTATTTGATTTGGCTTTCACTAGCAAAAGAGCCCGTGCGTTGCAACGGGAGAGAAAATAACACACGCTCTTAACCGAATAACCATGACTCAAGACCCTAATAGGTCCACGTCCTTTATTTTCATATGGCATCACATTTGTGTTGCCGACAGTGGCCTCAGTGCTCACATAACGAAAACGCGTTTGAATGTGGTCAGTCCTAAGGCATCTCTATCTCGCGCGCGCGCACGCACACTCGCTTGGAATAAGAAGAGAAATATGTTGTTTTTCCCCGCGAGGTTTTTCAGAGTTGTGCATGCGTGGTTATCGATGTTTTCTTTCCTCTCAATCTGGTTTTAATGGGTGTTTATTTGCAATTCGGATCACCGCCGGTACGAAAGAACAATGGACCGTGCACTATAGATTAAGTGTGCACCAAAAATAATATTTTAAAAATATTTAACAGTTAAAAATAATATCATATTTAGATTCTACACGTTTTTCTAATCAAATTTCATATATAACATGTTAAAATCGGAGTTACGGTTTAAAAGATATGGATAATTTTGTTTTAAATAAACTGCGGATTGATTAACCGAAAAGTCAGGGGGTTTTCTGTTAAAACAAAAAAAACGATTCGCCTGACTTAAATATGGACGGCGGGTTGATTACCTGAAATGTCAGGGGGTTTTCTGAGAAAATGAAAAATAACGGTTCGGCCGCGACTTAAACGTGTACTGCGGGTTCAATAAACAAAAAACATAAGGACTTTTTCGCAAAAAGGGGCGACGACGGTGAGCCGACAGAAACACTCCGTGCTTTATTATTATGTTAAAATCGGAGTTACGGTTTAAAAGATATGGATAATTTTGTTTTAGATAAACTGCGGATTGATTAACCGAAAAGTCAGGGGTTTTCTGTTAAAACAAAAAAAACGATTCGGCTGACTTAAATATGGACGGCGGGTTGATTACCTGAAATGTCAGGGGGTTTTCTGAGAAAATGCAAAATAACGGTTCGGCCGCGACTTAAACGTGTACTGCGGGTTCAATAAACAAAAAACATAAGGACTTTTTCGCAAAAAGGGGCGACGACGGTGAGCCGACAGAAACACTCCGTGCTTTATTATTAGGTAAAGATTGTGTTGGGGTGGTGAACGGTGATGCTGCGGTAGTGGTCTACCGCCGATGGAGCTCGGTTGGCTGGTTGGATTTTTATGTTTCATTGGCCGGTCGGATGCATGGTGGCTGAGATTATCTTGTTGTCTGACTACTAATTTTCGCAGAAGGAGATTGGATCCGTGAACCCGCCCAATTGCAGGTAAAGGAAGCATCTCCATCCAGCAGCACAAACCCCGTCCACAAATCCAGAAGTATCAAGCAGTCACGCAGTGGCTATTATCCTCCCCGCCAAGCAGTGTACCCATGCCGTTCCAGATGTAAGGCATCTGGCCCTACATGATGCTGATGCAGACCGAGCTACCTCCACTACTGAACAATGTCGCCCCTGACCCTGGCATGCAGATCTTCGTCCATGGGTAATGCATTCATGCTTTCTTAAAATCAATTGCTAACACTGCCATGATTTCACTTTTTGCTAGATCCAGAATACCGACAGATTTTGCAAAGAACTAGCCGGTACCGTAATATACAATTTCAGTTTTACACGAACATGCTTGAACAATACCCCCTTTATTAAATATGTTGGCAATCTAAAACATGCACTCCCATTTTCTGCTTTCTCCTCACACAAAATAAGTCTACAAAAAGAACCCCAACCTGCACGCACATAATAAAGGGGCGCATTTACGCATTTAATCTATGCTTATCTAAGTCGAGCACAATGGCGCAATTAAAACGGAATGCTTACATGGTCTATTTTACTCAGCTGGCACATTTATTTTACAAACCTTACATATAGTCGATAATATTTGCGCAGGCTCAGCTTTATTTCTCACAAATACCTCTCATGGCACCAGTAGAATGTCCAAGGTGCTGACCTTGTTGTAGCTAGGTTTCTGAATTCTGAATAGCAAAATACCAGTATTGTCGTGGTTTTGACACGGTAGATTTTCTTGTGAAAAGACTTGGAGATGAGGCCATCGCACAAGTGTGGAAGCTCAACGGGGTTGATCGGGAACGGGAAAACGCCGGGTTATCCAGGTTCGGCCCCTCACGGTGGAGGTAAAAGACTACGTCCTGCTTGATTATATTGCTGTGGATCTCGATTATAAGTATGCGGATTCGCTAACCTAGCTTTCGAGAGATTGCAACTTAGTCTTTTTCGCCTAGGTGCTCCCCTTTATATACACAGGTGGAACCCTAGATTTACATGAGAGTCCGGGTCGTGGCTCTGCCCCGTCTCCTACTAAGTCTACTTGATCTCCAAGACAACCCTGAAGCCAAGCATCTTCTTCTTGAGCCGGCTCATTACCTGAGCCGGCCTTTCCTGCTAGGCCTCCATCAAGCCGGCCCGCCAAGAGTCCTCTAGCCTTGCAGTGAGATGACCCGCTGAGCCTGCTCTATGGCCGGGTTATCACCCTGTCGGGTCTATATGCTGGTAAATACCCCCAACATTAGCCCTTAGTTTGACTTGAATTCTTTCATGTTAAACTCCACCCTGAAAGACAGAATTATTAATAAAACATTATCCAATTGCTTCTCAAGCCGGCTTGTTGGATCGCCGGGTCATTCTTCTGCCTTCAGACTTGGCGTTTTTCACTGATTTTATCTTGTGATGTCGCATCCTGCTTCCGCAAAATCCGGGATGACGTCACTGGAATCTGTGAATAGATTTGTATTGCCTTGGTAGGCGCGAAAATCGAGGAGCCCTTTTAGCCACTGTTTACTGTGTCGCCTAGGATTTCGTGCACGCCGTTTGGGGGTCCAGTGGTGCCCAGAAATAAGTCGCGCCTCCTCCGCTACCTTCCTCATTGCTCTTCTTCCTCCTCTGAACCTCCGACGCCCTCGCGCCCGCTCGAGCTCGCCGTCACCGCCTGTTCCAGCGTCGCCCGAGTCTTTCTTCCGCCGCCGGAGCTTGCTTGGACGCCTTCGCCGCACCCAAAGACCGCCAAGTTTCTTCATCAGATCTGTAAGCATCCTTCTCCCCACTACCAGTTCATCACCATTCCTTCTGCGTTCGTCGCCATGGGCGCGGTAGATCCAAAAGCATTGGTCCCTCTCATTTTTCTTAGTTCGTACGGTCGCTCCACAATCTCTTCCTCACTGGTAGATTTGTTGTTCCGCCGTAGATAGATCCACTGCATAACCTCTCAGAGTACGAGGAACACACTTAGCCTTTATTTCTTCATTTTTACCCATTTTGTAGATCCGTAAAATTTTCTTATTTCATATAAACCTGTTTGCGGACTCGTAGTCCAGACCCTGTCTTAACACTTGTAAAAATCTGTGGCATGTATGTTCCGGCTTATCCTTGCTAGCAATCTTGACCCGGAATTTATCTGTATCCTCCTTCGTAACCCGGCCAAATTTCTCAGTTGCTGGCTCGTTGTATTATTCATACTTCATTAAAAAGCTCATATTACCGGCTTATGACATCTTCTCTCTTTCATAACAGCTGAAACCATGCCTCCCAAGCCCAAGATCATCAACTGGGCCAAGTCCAGCATGTTCGAGCTGAGCCTGCAAACCTTGGTAGATTCCGGGTTGTTGCCGTCGAAGGAAGAAATTTCATGGCGGGCTCCAGAGGAGGAAATGCACCCCCAACCCGGCCAAAACGAGATCGTCATTTTTGCTGATCATATCTCAAGGGGTTTTCGTCCCCCAGCTCAAAGTTTTTCAGGGATGTATTGCATTTCTTCAACATCAGGCCTCAAGACTTGGCCCCCCAACTCCATCTTCAATCTGTGCCAATTCCAAGTGTTTTGCGAAGTTTATCTACAGCTTGAGCCGTCTCTTAGCCTGTTTCGGGAATTCTTTTATTTGAACCGCCAAATAGAACACAAGGACGGTCCAAGTATTGAACTCGGCGGAATTTCTATCCAACGTCGAAAGAACATAGTTTTCCCTAACGCCAAGCCGGCCAACCATCCCAAAGGGTGGCATAGAACCTGGTTTTATTGCAAGGACACATCCCCCGAAGGGCAAAACCCTCTGCCGGGTTACCGGGCAAGCCGGCTTGTCATTAGTGCAGCCTTCCCGGGTCTTGCTCCCAGGGAAGAGAGGGAGAACTTGGAGCCGCTATATCCGAAGATGAATGCTTTGATTGCTCACGGCCTCACCGGTGTCGATTTGACCCGGACTTGGGTCGAGTGAAGGATTCAGCCGCTCAGTTCCAGGACCTGGCTGATGCACACCTACACCGGCCATCACGACGACCCACTTCGGTTCAGCCGGGTTAACCTCAAGGAAAAGGATGTCCTCAAATTTGCCAAGAAACTTCTTGGCGAGACAAAGGAGGACATTAAGATTGTGGGGCTCTCCCTATTTAGTGCCAACAAGCCGGCCCCTCCGGTAAGCCGTCTCTGCCACTTTGCACTTTGTCAATACTGCGTTTTCCTTGTCATAACTCCATTCACTCGCCGTGATGCAGGAGAGTGATGACTGGTGGCGGGTTGAGGTTCAAGACCCTACTCCTCCTCGAGAGGACGACGAAGAAGAGTCGGATAATGAAGAAGACAATGAGGTAGAACTTGACTCTCTAGGCCGCCTTTTTAATCAGATTGCTGATGCTCACTCATCTCAGGAAGAAGCTGAAGTTAGCCACACTGTCGAGCCAGAGGTAACCTTGATCTCCTCAGATTCTGACTCCCCAATACCTATTCGGAAGAAAACCCGGGCCGTAATCAGCAAAGTTCGAAGGAAACCCCGGGTTGCCGTCCGTAAAGTCCCTTTTTCACATCAGGACGCTCATTTGGATCCCCAATTTGTTTCGAAGAAAACACAGCAAGCCGGGACCTCCAAAAGGAAGACCCGGAGTAGTGAAGGCGAATTGAGTGGCGGGCTTCCATATGAGCCGCCATCCCGTAGAGCACGGGCAGAGGTGCTTCTTAGTCCAACTCCCTCTTTTCCTCTAGCTGGTCGTTTCAAGGAACCCTTACATTTAAATGACTCGGCCTATCAGACGTCCCCCTCTTCGGATGAATCAAGCGCTACTCAGGCGCCGGCTTTCAACATCAACCCGGGGTAAGCACATTGATTATTCTTTTATCATACAACGGCTCTTCACCTTGTAACCTTTAACTGAATTAACTATTTGCTCCTTGTATAGTGCCAAGGCCATCAAGAAGAAGGCCACTGCCGTGGCCGGGTCATCTGACCCAGTTATTCAAACGGGCCCTCAGGAAGAAACGGAGGCCCCCTTGGTCATTCAGGATGAGTCGGCATTCCAGAACAGTCCGCTGCCTCAGGATACTGCAAGCTCGGCTCGCGCTCCCTCTCCTGTTGTTCAGGAGAGGGAAATTTTGACTGAAGATCAACCCGAACAGCAGCCTGCGGCCCCGGCTCAAGAGGAGGTGATGGTGATGGATAAACAGCAAACTGCTCCGCCTGAGACCTCTACTACTCTCGCCAAAGTTCCTGCCAGGGCTGAGCCGTCCGAGAAGAACAAGGAGAAAGCGGCTCTTGACTTCTCCGCTTTTGAAGATCACGACGCCAATGCCCTTCACCAAGTTGTGCTGACCCGGCTGTCTGAGAGCCGGGATACAGAAATTGCGATGATATCTTCCCTGAAGCGGAAATACGAGGTAATTGCGCCTTCTGCCATGAACCATATATATATGTAGCCCCCAAGGACCGGGTCATTATGAAATGATGACCCGGGACTTCCAAACTTTATCTCGCATGCATAGCCTCAGTTGGCACCTCCAAAGGCCGGCTCGTCATAGCATGATGGCCGGGTCTCCATATCTAATGAGATCAAATCATGCATTAGCCCCCAAGTGCCATGTAGAATGCCTACATCTGCATGGAACTTGCTTGTTTACTTTTTGAGAAACGCTGAAACCCGTAGCCCCCATGGGCCGGGTCGACCGGAAGGGCGGCTCGGGACATGTTTAGACAATGTATAATTGATGCTGCTTTGTAGGACATGTTGAACCAGGTGGAGACTCAAGCTTCCTTCTTCCGAAAGGAAGCAATGAAGGAGAAGAAACTGCGTCAAGAAGCTGAGACGATATTTGTAGAAGCCAACAAATCTCTGCTCGTGGTGCGGAGTACTTTAGAAGAAACTGAGGCAGCAAGAGCCGCTCTAGCTGCACGTGCTGAAGAGGCCGAGGCTAAACTGAAGCCGGTATCTCAAGAGTTAGCTACTATAAAGGGCCAGATCACCGCCATGTGCAAATCCATCTTTGGTAAGTAAAACGAGTACTACGAGTCAATTGTGCCAACTTATCATACTGAGCCGGCTATACTGATCGTGTGTACTTATCCTTGAAGGCCGCAAGAACCAAACTCTTGTGCAGCAACCACTAGTGAAATTGAAGGCGGTGTATACCTTTGTGGAGCCGCTATACATAGGTGGCTCCCGATGCATAATGGCCGCAAAAAATACCACAACGCCGCCACAGTTGATTGCTGACATGTTGAAGGAACTTTCTATTGTGCCCAAGTGGTTTGATGACTGGAAAAAGGCGGCTTGCCGCACTGGGGCTCTAACAGTGCTTGCTCGAGCCAAGGCATATGTGCCAGAACTTGATCCGGCTCAGATTGTGGGCGGGTATCCGGAGTTCAATGTGGACGACTCGCCTTTTACCAAGAAAGACTTTCAACACTGTATAAAAGAAACCCGGGTTGCCGCCACCGAGATTGCAGAAGAGGCAGATCTGACCAAGTACCAGGCGGGTTACTCAAAGGAGAATGAGCGGATGGAGCCGCCAAATCATGAGCCAGTTGCCCTAACCCAAATGCGTAAGTCATCTTTCGCTCCTGAAGTCGACCCTTCCTCCATGATAACGGCCGATGCCATATTTGAAGCATTGCGCTCAATTCAGTGGTCGACCGGTGAGTCAAGTCAGGAGGAGGCGGAGGATGACGACGGCCGTGAAGAGCCGGCACATGGTGCTTCATCGGGTGCTGGCACCAGTTCTAACCCGGCGAACTAAAACACCGGCTTGTCCTCTTGTAGTTTAAACTGAAAACCTGTGCCGTGGCCGCAGCTGATGGGCGGCCTGTAATAGCTTAGCGTAAAACACTTGTTGCTGATGCCAGTGCCATCGCGTAATGTGCTCGTTATTGCCTGTACAAACATTTTTGTGGATGCCTTGCTTCTGTGAATCCTATTTTGGGCCTCGAGAGTCGGTTTTTGCAATGAGAGTGATTCTGCTGAAACAATGAAATTGCATATAATAATGATTGTGATTGATGGAATCACATAAACTAGTAACTTTGTTACTGTTTGTAATGAATGAAGAATACCAAATTTAACTAAGGTAGATGCTATGTATGAGTGTATGCATGTATGCAGAGATGAGATGAATGCAGAAAAAAGAACATAACTGCAACAAGCCGGTTTTGGTAAAACCCAACTTCAAAGACCGGCTTATAAAGCTCAAGTCTGATTTTGCTTTCATGAAGCTGGCACTTTGGCCTGTTGGTTTTTCCTTGTTTTCTGAAAGCCGGCTCTCACGAGACCAATCGAGCGTTTTAACCCTGATGATTTTAGGGTCACCTTTGTGATTGATACATCAGGCGTTCGTCGGGTCAACTTTTTTGGAGTAGCATGTTGCTAACAGGCAGGTTTAACCAACTTTGTGGCATCTCGCCGGGTTAAAGGGTTTTGTAAGCTGAACTCAATAGAGTTGGAAGCCCCAATTAATCAAGATCAACAAATAAAGATCCAACACATAATTTTGAGGCGAAACGACAACTCTCTTATACAGAGCTGCTGGTCTTTATTTTATTTGATTGAAAATAGGTATATACACGATAGAATGCATGTACAAAGATATGATCCAGTCGATGACTCAGGTGTAGTATGGCCGGAGTTGGGCAATGTTCCAGGGCCGGCTTGTCTCCTCCTCAGAGGTACGTGATTTATCTGCCTCACGTATATCAATCAGGTAATATGACCCATTGTTGAGATTCTTGCTGACCACAAAGGGCCCTTCCCATGGTGGTGAAAGCTTATGCATGCCTGTCTGGTCTTGTATCAGACGGAGCACTAAGTCACCTTCCTGAAAAGTACGGCTTCGAACTCTACGGCTGTGATAGCGACGTAGGTCTTGTTGATAAATTGCTGATTTGAACGCGGCAAGATCGCGCTCTTCTTTCAGAGCATCAAGAGCGTCTTGTCGAGCTTGTTCATTATCAGATTCCACATAAGCCACCACTCGAGGCGAGTCATGACGAATATCGCTTGGAAGTACATCTTCTGCACCATAGACCAGGAAAAACAGTGTATAGCCTGTGGACTTGTTGGGAGTAGTCCGTATGCTCCAAAGCACGGCAGGTAACTCTTCTTCCCAGCAACCCGACGTGCGCTGTAAAGGCACCATGAGCCGGGGTTTGATACCACGCAGCAATTCCTGATTGGCTCTTTCTGCCTGCCCATTAGACCGAGGATGCACAACCGATGCTAAATCAAGCCAGATTCGCTGCGTAATTAGGAACCTTGCGAGGACCTTTGAAATCTGGAGGTATGCGCGCTTCGCGCAGGGCTGGTACCAAACAAGGAGTTCCGATCATGCGGCTGGATAAGCCCCCAAGCTGGCCGGCTGTCTGGGTTGCAGTGGGCGGGACGGGCGTTATCGACAGGTTGACGTGCGCCGGCGGGTTGATATGCGCCGGCGGGTTGTGCCCTGCACGCGCGTTTTCTTCCTTCCATGCTTGTAGAGCTCGGGCGGCGTCCACAATGTTATGTGCATTCGGGATTCTAGGTTGATGTTGATCCGCCCGTGGTGGGGCGGCTCTTCTGCGATGTGCGCTGCTGGAAACCGCCGGTGACTCTGGACGCTGGCTCCTTGTACGGCTCTGATGAGGGGTTGAGTGAAGACGGTGCTGGCTATGCGAGTAGTTGGCCTGCTGCACTACTGCTGTCTTGAGCATCGCAATAGCGTTCCCGGCCTCTGTCTGAATCGGGCCGTCCCCCTCAATCGGAATAGCCGCCAAGTTGTGGGTTGCTGCCAGCACGTTATCGACCGGGTTGGAGTAGTGTCCAATTGGGGTCTGGAACCGGTGAAACGGCGGCTGCTGTTGCTGATCTGGCGTGCGATGCTGGGCCGGCTCCCGCTGCTGAACCGACTGTTGCACAGGCGGCTCTCCCGTGGGGATGACTCTAGCCCCCGGGTTCGTCGGAGCCGACGGTGTGGTGAACAGCTGAGTCGGCTCGAGGTTAGCTGGAAGCCGGCTCTGATGACGCCTCCTATGGACGAGCTCCGACTCGGCCTGTCGGCGGTTCAGGTAATGCGCCTCCTCATCCAAGCGCTGCTTCTCCTCGGTAAGTCGGGCCTGCGCCTGTACCATGCGGGCGCTCTCCGCATTGATGTCCTCTTGGATCTTGGCCATCTGCTCGCGGCACTTTGTGATCTCCATGTTGCACGCTGCTGCGTTCTCCGCAGTGACTGGCTCGGCCAACAGGGCTGCCAGCGTGGTCATCAAGTCCGCGAGCGCCTGAACCCCGGTTTTCTGAGAGCCGGCGTCCGACACACCGGCTCCTCCTGAGCCGGCAAGGGTGTTGTTCTGCCTCACCGTTGGATTGGCCGGGTCACGCACTGGATCTTGCCTACCCGCCATGTATACCGCCGCAAAGCGAGGCGGCTTGAGGGCTTCTGAAAGGACTTCGCCAGCGTGGCCTAGCCTTCCATCGTGCCGGGGCAGGATCGACTCGGTCTCCCCCGTCGAGGATTCGCCGTCAGACTGGTCGAGCGTATCGTCACCAGACAGGGAGTTCTCCGACAAGGCCACCCCTTGGGTGAACCCCACGAAGACGTGCTTCCAGCCGGCTTGTGGCGGGCCGGGTCTTGCCTGGCCCGGTTTAGCGCGGCGCGCCGTCTCGACGCCGGTGATGTTCTCCAACCCGGTGGCCGACTCGCCGACTACACCGATGAAGGTGTGGATCTTGCCGAAGGGGACCCGGTACCCGTACTCGATCGAGTCGGCGTCGGTGCCCCAGTATGAATCGTCAATGTAGAACTTCCCGCGGCGGTCCTTGTCATCACGCCAACCGCGTACTTCCCGAACCCTGGGAGTGATCCCGCTAAGAACTCGACTCCACCGTGCGTAGGCCCCACGGTGGGCGCCAACTGTCGTGGTTTTGACACGGCAGATTCCCTTGTGAAAGGACTTGGAGATGAGGCCATCGCACAAGTGTGGAAGCTCAATGGGGTTTATCGGGAACGGGAAAACGCCGGGTTACGCAGGTTCGACCCCTCACGGTGGAGGTAAAAGCCTACGTCCTTCTTGATTATATTGCTGTGGATCTTGATTACAAGGATGCGGATTCGCTAACCTAGCTTTTGAGAGATTGCAACTTAGTCGTTTTCGCCTAGGTGCTCGCCTTTATATACACAGGTGGAACCCTAGATTTACATGAGAGTACGGGTCGTGGCTCTGCCCCGTCTCCTACTAAGTCTACTTGATCTCCAAGACAACCCTGAAGCCAAGCATCTTCTTCTTGAGCCGGCCCATTACCTGAGCCGGCCCATTACCTGAGCCGGCCTTTCCTGCTAGGCCTCCATCAAGCCGGCCCGCCAAGAGTCCTCTAGCTCTGCAGTGAGATGACCCGCTAAGACTGCTCTATGGCCGGGTTATCACCCTGCCGGGTCTATATGATGGTAAATACCCCCAACAAGTACAATAGCAATTTGGACAAGTAAAAGTTACAGGTTGTCAAAGGCCATCCGCTCTGATAATAATAGCAAGGTCAAAGCCCACATGTCAGTGACGTCCGATTGTATTTACTGAACTGGATTTGGAGTTTTGTAGAGGAAATATTTGCACATGCTCGGTTTTTATTTTACAGAAAACACCTCACATGGCACCACTAGAATGTACCAGAGTGCAAGCCTTTCTGTAGCTACGCTTTTGAATTCTGAATAGCAAAATATAAATAAAATATATAGCCCTTTAGATATGTGAAAGCTGCAGTTTATCAAGTGGCATCAACTCACTAGTAGAAAAAGGGACATTAGTCCCGGTTCGTATGGGCCTTTAGTCCCGGTTGGGCAACCGGGACTATGGAATCGGGACTAAAGGCCCTCGTTTTTAGTCCCGGTTGTGTTACGAACCGGGACTAAAGGGGCTCCATGTGGCCGCTGTGGAGCGCTCAGGCAGGAGGACCTTTAGTCCCGGTTGGTAACACCAACCGGGACTAAAGGCCTCCACGAGTCAGGCGCTGCCAAGCGCTGGGGTTTAGGGTTTTGGAGGGTTTAGGGGTTTCATTTTGTGTTTCGCTTTTCTTTTTGTGTTTACCATTCAATTATTTTTCATTTAGGGTTTTCATTTTCATTTTATGTTTTCCATTCAACTCGACGCTACAACATATAGCAATGAAGGAACCATTACACAACATCGTCATGAATATAGAGAAGTGACCTCTTTCTCCGTGCTTGGTCGAACAACAAGTTTTCGTATATATATTCGACGCTACTATATATAGTACATGTTCATGCATATATACAATATAATATCTCTTATGATCCCTAATATCTAATTACCAAAATTCCCTACCAATTCCCGATGGTATTCTCCGGTTTTAGATATGACCTCTTCAAGTAAGAATCCCGCCAATTCCTCTTGAATTGCCTTTACGCGATCCTTTGGTAGGAGATCGTCCCGCATCCATTCGATCTAATTTAAAGAAGGGGTCAATATATATGAATGAAACTCAACACAATTGATGGTAATAAAATAAAATTGTGAATATTGTTTACGTACTTCAAGTTTTTCTAAAATTCTTCCCTTCTCACAGGTCGTCTGGCGAATGAACTCGCAAATGTAGTATCCACATAAATTATTCCCGTCTCCCTGCCTCAAGCACTTTACGAGAATAGAGTTCAATCAAAATAATAATCAAGCATGATAATGGTATTGAAACTAGAATCAAAGAGATGCGCGGACCTAGCTACTACTACTTACATTGAGTTGTTGAAATTGAAGCTCCTTTTTCCATTCACCCCTAACCTTCTTGGTGAACCGTTTCCAAACCCTGCCCAGCAAAGAAAATGAATAAAGGAGTTATTAATTACTTGATATCAGGAAATGAACGAAAGTTGCCGATATAGTGCGATAATGATTGAAATTACCTCTGGAGCAGTTCACTCAGGTCCGCCCACATCTTAGGGTCTTTACGTTTCGAGTCCATGATAAGTACTACTTCTGCGTCAACCTGAATGACTAGCAGAATAAAGTGGAACCTGTGCACGCATAAGTCATCAATTACACTTAACATCGAGTAAGCGAAACAGAATGTGTACAAGACAGTAACACTCACCTGAAGTTGTGAGGAAATAGTATTTCCCTTCTGGTTTGTTGTTTAATTAACGCCGTTAGCAAGTTATCCTCTATGTCCTTGGCGTGGTTTTTTACCGTATATTCATGTATGTTATTTGGGTTAATGAACCCAATGTCATAGATTTGTCCTCTTTTGCATTCGAGAATCTTTAGTCTGCATAATATAGTGAGGATAATTATACATGCAATGAACGAGCTGAGCTAGAGACTTAATTACAGAAATAATACTTACAGACAATAGCAACTGACGATAGATTTGTCGATGGCATCTTGATTGTATAACTGAAATAATTCTTCAAATTCAATGTTTATCTCCTCGTTTCCACTGAAGTAATGCTCATCTCTAATTCCCACCATGAGCCAGTTGCTCCCTTCCTTTGAGGCTTCCATGTACCACTCATGCAATCTTCGCATTTGTGTTGGTAGAAGCCGGACCTCCTCAGATCTGAAGAGAGGCTTCCCGTGCTGGTATCTGTATACTAAATCAGCTGTGGGGAACTCTACGTCGCCTAAGTATTGACCAAGAGTGAAACCAAGATCACGGGCCGCTACCTCCGGAACATAATCGATATCGGAAAACACTTTGAGCGGGGGGCACGATTGGTTTTTCTGTTCTCCAAGCTGGGGAATTGTTTTCCCCCTTGCACTACTACTTCCCGACCACTGCCGATGTTCTTTATGTGACTTCATAATAGAGCGGTCATAGTTTGATGGCAGCGAAGGCGGTGGTCGCGTAGGGTTTTCCAGAAACTGCTTCGCTTTTGTCGGATCTATTTTCTCCTTTGGCTCGGGCCGTTTCGGTGCAAGCTGGAGTTTCACATCGGCATCCACGACCTTCTTGGTTTCCTCATCAGTCAGTTCGTATGGTAACTTGGCAGGAGCCTCCTTGCCGCTGTTCCTTGTACCTGCTCTAGATTTCTTCGCAGTTGTAGTACTAGCCGCCGGAGCGGTCGTTCTCTTCCGTATATCCACCCGGGGCTGAGGCGGCGGAGTCTGCTGACGCGGCGGAGACGGCTGAGGCGGCGGAGGCGGCGGAGTCTGCTGACGCGACGGAGACGGCTGAGGCGGCGGAGGCGGCGGAGTCTGCTGATGCGGCGGAGATGGCTGAGGAGATGGAGATAGAGCTGGATTGCTACTCTGAGAAGTCGATAGCCTTGGCGTCCAATGTGGAAGCACGATGTGTTCCTTTTTCCATAGAATGGTACTTTTTCTGGCATCTCCCAGTTCAGTCTCCCCTTCACCCGTAGGGAAGTCAAGCTCCAGCTGCTCAAATCCCTTGATAACTTCATCCACCCCGACAACAGCATAGCCATCTGGAATCGGAGAGTAATGGTAAGTTCCATTACGTACAGGAGGTAAGGCAAAGCCGACCGCCACCTTCACGGATATGTTCATGCATTTCACATGTAGCTCACAATTTTCCCTCTGCGTGATATCATCCACGGGGTAGCGAGGAGCCGTGATATCATCTATGGGCCGAACGAGCTCCATGGAAGCCACGCTGCTTTTCCGCTGAGATGGTGGGCCGGCAGTATCGAATGCAGGATCTTCGTGCCGCTGAGATGGGCCGGTAGCTTGCTGGCTGGTAAGTGCCTCTATTTGCTTCTGCTGCCACGCTAATTTTTCTTCTATTTGCTGCAGCCGGTCTGCATGCTGTTTCTTTTTTCTCCCTCGGCTTCTATAAGTGTCACTGCAGTCGGGAAACCCAATCTTCCACGGAACGGAGCCTGATGTGCCTCGTGTTCGTCCACTGTGTTCAGCATTCCCGAGGGCGCGTGTCAGCTCGTCGTTCTCTCTCTCAGGATTGAACTTCCCGTCCTGCACGTCCTTCATTGCAGCTTTAAGGGCTTTGAGGGGTGTTGCAAGTTGATCTTTTGTAAAAATACACTTCCCTGTTTCTGGGTCAAACTTGCCCCCATGCCCGTAGAACCAAGCCTTTGCCCGTTCGGCCCACTCCAATGTCTCTGGATCGATCCCTTTATCAATCAGGTCATTCTCAGTTTTCTCCCACTTAGGCCTGGCAACCTTGTAGCCACCTGACCCCATAACATGGTGATATTCCTTCTTTGCAGCATTTTGCTTATTTATTTTTGACCTTTTCTTAGCTTCATCCGATGTCTTGTACTCCACAAATGCGTCCCAGTGATCTTTTATCTTCTCATATGCTCAGGTGAATGTTGGAGTCTTGTTTTCAAGGACATAGTCTTGGTGCAATCTTTTCTTCCAGTTGCAGAATTGTGCGACCATCTTCTTAAGAGTCCACGCCTTGACTTTTCGCTCTATAACTTTGTTATTTGGATCCACCTCTAGCGGTAGGGTGAAATTTGTCATAAGCGTATTCCAAAGCATTTCTTTGGATATATTGTCGACATAAGTAACTCCATCCGCCTTTGGCTTATTCCATTCTCGAATGGTGATCGGGATGCTGTCCCTAACAATAACTCCGCACTGACTTACAAATGCTTTTGCGTTCTACGCGGGACCAATCGGTTTGCCGTCTTCAGCGACTTCTTTGATCTTGAACCTTTCATTATCGCCCAACCTTTTTTTCGGGCCTCGTTTCTTTATAGAAGATTGGCTCGATCTGGAGGGCTAAAAGAAGAAAGAAGCGTTAATATATGTATATACAAATCAATTAATGCATCTAGTCAGCAGAGGCTTAATTAATATACCTCGCCGGACTTTGTAATAATTAAGGTTCCAACACCGGAGCCGTCATCTTCTCCCTCCATTCCCTCACCGGAGCCGTCATCTGCTCCCTCCATTCCCTCATCGCAGTCGTTCAGAAACTGTGAGGTGATATCATCTCCGTCGCGGATTATTTCCCCCAACATGTCTTCTTGTTCTTCGTCTCTGCCGTGTTCCATAGTTTCTGCAAAGACTTGCAAGTTATTTCAATGCTACAAACAAATTATTAAAACAAATTCACATTTCCATGTCTATTTGCATCTCGATTAAAAAAATCACATTATTAAAACAAATTCACATAATATCACTAATACATCTTGAATAATCCAGTTGCAACAATAATATTATCATATAATATCACTAATACATCTCGAATAATCCAGTTAATGCAACAATAATATCACATAATATCACTAATACATCTCGCCCAATCAAACTGGACGTCGACTCGCGGTTCCTGAGCCGCGGGCGGTGAACACCCAAAGAGAAGGAACCATCACAGGATCATAGCTCGGGTGAGATCCCTGAAGAAACTACCAGGTATTGGAGAACCTGACGTCCAACGCAACCATGTAGCGACGGACGTGCTCATCCTCCTCCCAGACACGGCGACGTACCACCTCCTCGGGGGCAGGCTCCCTCTGCACCGATAGTGGCCCACGCGACCGCCACCAAAGAAGCTCCGGGTCGATGACGAGACCCCGATTCCTCACCAAGCTACGCGCCCCAGAAGGTATAGCACCTCCCAGTGCCAGCCCGGCGGAGCCCAGTCCCGGACATGGCGCCTCTCAAACTGGTTGTCGCCGCCGAGTCGACGACGAGGATGCGGGCCGGGCATCGTCACCGAGAACAAATTCCTATGAAAACAAATCAGGTCTATTTCTTGTTAATTGTGAGACGTTGCTCCGGCTCGCCTTTATTTCATTGTTTGCATCAGATTTCTTTAATTTTTCTTTTTTTCTCTCACCACATGTCTATATTTTTTATACACCTATCAAATACACGATTCACATTTTTTATAATATATGTTTTAATACCAATTTTTATTCACATTTTTGTTTTTTAAATGTAGCATTCGTTTTTTAAATGTTATGAAACATATATTTATAGAATTACACAAACATTTTTTTTGAGATGAAGGGTACTGTTCTTTAGTTGCAATAGGAGCTTCAGGGAAAAGATGTGCAAATTAGCACATTCGGATCAAAGATTGCATTTCAGATAAGGGAAGCTGAACCTTATGCAAAAGAGGAGGAGATGCCTAGGTTACGTGATATGACATGAAAATGTAATCTAGTGACATGAAAAAAAGCAGAGGAGGAGATGAATTTGTAGTTCACCCTTGGCTGTAGAGGAAGTAGTCGAATAGTGGAGGGATGATCGGGGACCAACAGCTCCGACGACAATCACTCCAGGGAGATGCCACACTAGAAAGCCTATAAATTCCATGGAGTGAAAAATTTAGACCATCACATCTCACATAGCAATGTTTGATGACAAAATGATAATGACATGAAAATAATGCCAGGTGGGGAACTAACAGAGCAACACAAGTTTAAAAAACATAGAACCAGGAACTATTAAGTATGATCAAGTTACCACTCAGGTATCACATTATTTTACAATTCACATTATCGATAGCAAGATCATCATCAAATTTCAAATCCTAAATTTTCTCGAGTGTCAAATTTTTTTCTTCACATTTTTCCAGCAAGATCATCATAATGCACTTTATCCATAGCAATATTATCACGATGAAGTAACCACTCAAGTGTCAAAAACAAATTTGTCGCATTTTTCCCTATTCCATTTCATCCATCCATCTATCTGTCTATCTAACAACAAAAGGAACTACACAAAACCTATTAAAAAATTGGATCTATCCATCTATCCATTTTTTTTGCATTTTTGAAAATGAAACCAAATGCATCAAATAAACCATCAATCTAACCAGATCCATGATGCATCTATCCATCTAACCATCCATCTATGCAACATACATCCATCTATACATATCTATCAACAAAAAAATTAAAAAAATAAACCTAAACCTACAGAGAGGGAGAGGGATTGGCTCACCTTGGGCAGGGCCGGCGAGGAAGAACTGGGCGAGGGCGAGCCGGAGAGGGTCCGCGCGGGGGAGGGCCGATCGGCACGAGGGAGGGCCAGCAAGGGGGGCCGGCGCGCCCGGCGGAGGGCCGGCGCGGGGGCGGCACGCGCGCGCGGCGGAGGGCCTAGCAGGGGCGGGACGGTAGCCGCGCCCGGGGCCGAGCAGGTGAGCGCGGGGGCGGGCCGGCACGTGTACCGAGTAGGGGCAGGACGAGGTCGGCGCGTCGACGGCGGCGTTGAGCGTGGCGGCGCGGGTGCAGGTAGGCGGCGGTGTGCGCGGCATGAATGGAGGAAGATTGGGGGAGGGAGAAGGGGCCGGTTAACTACCACAAGGCCTTTAGTCCCGGTTGGATCCACCAACCGGGACGAAAGGGTGTTTAGTCCCGGTTGGTGGCTCCAACCGGGACTAAAGGTAGGCCTTTAGTCTCGGTTGGAGCCACCAACCGGGACTAAAGCTATTTTTGGCCGCGGCCGAAAGGGCGCGAAGGTTAGGCCTTTAGTCCCGGTTGGAGCCCGGTTGGAGCCACCAACTAGGACTAAAGCTATTTTTGGCCGCGGCCGAAAGGGCGCGAAGGTTATGCCTTTAGTCCCGGTTGGAGCCACCAACCGGGACTAAAGCTATTTTAAACAGATTCATAAACAGTAGCATACATGCCTAGTTTTGATTTAATTCTTTTTGCTATTAAAGTTTTTAACAAAAAATACTTTATGAAAATTTTAGTTGGATAAATTTTACTTTCTATTAACTTTACTTTAGATCAGAAACAATTTGTATTATTAGTTGAATTTTTTTATTTAATTCTAAGTTAATATTATTTTGATCATAACTAGAGTTTTATAAAAGCTTTTTAGTTGATTCTTTTTGCTATTGAAGAATATTATAAAATACTTTTTGTTAACCTAATAATGTTATATTTTCTTTTTTGTTAAGTTATTAGTTTAGTATTTTTCTTTGCTGCTAAGTTTTATTTAGGACAAAAACTATTTTTGTTATTTGTAGTTAAGTCCTACAGTTCCCTTAGGAGTTTTTATTTGGATTTCCTTGAAGTTTTGTTTTGCTTTCTATTTGCTTTTTCTTATTGTTTTCTTTATTGCTTTATTCATTGATTGTATTTTGATTGCTAGAATGCTTGCTAGAGTGAATGCTTATATGAATGCAATGTTTGATTATATAGATTTTCATCAGAGAGTGACAAATAGTTCTATCAAGTTATTTCTGAGAGCGATATAAATCTTCAGCAACTAATACCAGTCAAGTTCACTTTGACCATATGTTCAGATCAGTGATTCTAGATCAAAGCCATCATCAGAATAGTTGTCTCCCATAACTATGGCTTTCAACCCAGAATCAAAGCTGCAAATTATTCGGTTATCTTGTATATGTTGAACAGTTACTTGAACAATCCTACCATCTGATATGTTGTCCTCAGTTTCACCAAAAAGCAACCAGAACTCCTCATCTGGACATGGCTCGGCATAAGGGGTCCTCCGATCAGAGAAACCACACAGTAGCTCCAACTTTATGTCATACAACGTTTCTCTCTTATCATCTCCGATGCTTCTGCTGTATTCATCTATGTCAAGACATTTAAGCCATGTCTATATTAACCTTGTTATTTTATATGGAGCCACCAACCGGGACTAACCGCGTATGATCAACCTTGCAAAATACATAGTGAAATAATTACAAATCAGAAAAATACGTGACTGTTTTTTGATTTTTTTTGAATTGTTTATGCCGATTTCAAAATGCGGTCAAAACGGGGGGTATGACCGGTGATAGCTAGGGGTGGAATCTTGCAAAACTTGGGACTGAAATCACTACAACTGGTGAGGGTGTATGGCCTATGCCTGTCAACCTCAAGCGGCTTATCTGGAATGCTCACAAGACATTCATATTTTGTTTGGACATAATTGCATTGATTAACTCCTCTGTATAATTAAAATACTAAAAGGATAGGAATAATTGAAAATTCATAACTTAATAAATAATTATTCAAAAATCATGTTTCAAATGCCAAAACACATATATACCCTAACTCTTACAAAGATTCCCTCTGGTTTGTCCGAAGTGGGACTTTCCAGCTATAAGTCCGGAAACTCACTAGAGAGAAAGTGATGACGGTGAAGCCGGTCACATCCCAGAGTGGGATCTTGGGGTATAAAACTTTTTCTTCGCGTGTGTCCCTTGCTTATGTTTGCGCCGTAACCATGGAGAATCTTCATCATTTAACAGGATGCTTGGGTCAGTCTTCACTGTGAAGGGAGGAATTTCATCAAACTTTTCATAATCTTCTGACATGTCTGTCTTGTCCTCCACTCCCACAATGTTTCTTTTCCCTGAAAGAACTATGTGGCGCTTTGGCTCATCGTATGATGTATTCGCTTCCTTATCTTTTCTTTTTCTCGGTTTGGTAGACATGTCCTTCACATAGAAAACCTGCGCCACATCATTGGCTAGGACGAATGGTTCCTCTGTGTACCCAAGATTGTTGAGATCCACTGTTGTCATTCCGTACTGCGGGTCTACCTTTACCCTGCCTCCTGTCAGATTGACCCATTTGCACCGAAATAAAGGGACCTTAAAAGAAGGTCCATAGTCAAGTTCCCATATCTCCTCTATGTAACCATAATATGTGTCCTTTTTCCTATTGGTGTTTGTTGCATCAAAGCGGACACCACTGTTTTGGTTGGTGCTCTTTTTATCTTGGGCGATCGTGTAAAATGTATTCCCATTTATCTCGTACCCTTGGAAAGTCAATACAGTCGAAGATGGTGTCCTGGCCAACAAGTACAGCTGATCTCCAACAGTGGTGTTATTCGTGAGATGTGTTTGCAACCAACCGCCAAAAGTCGCCATGTGTGCACGTGTAATCCAGTCGTCAGACTGCCCCGGGTTCTTGGAGCGTACAATATCCATGTGTTCCTCGATATACGGGGCCACCAAGGTAGAACTTTGTAGAACTGCGTAGTGTGCTTGAGTGAAAGAATGCCCGTCCCTACATATTACTGAATTCTTTCCTAGCGTGCCTTTCCACTCAGTCTCCCCTCATGCCGTGATTGAGGAACACCAATCGGCTTAAGGTCAGGAATAAAGTCAACACAAAACTCAATAACCTCCTCTGTTTCATGGCCCTTGGAGATGCTTCCTTCTGGCCTAGCACGGTTATGAACATATTTCTTTAAGACTCCCATGAACCTCTCAAAGGGGAACATATTGTGTAGAAATACAGGACCCAGAATGGCAATCTCGTCGACTAGGTGAACTAGGACCTGCGTCATAATATTGAAGAAGGATGGTGGGAACACCAACTCGAAACTGACAAGACATTGGACCAAATCATTCTGTAACCTTGGTAGGATTTCTGGATTGATTACCTTCTGAGAAATTGCATTGAGGAATGCACATAGCTTCACAATGGCTAATCGAACATTTTCTGGTAGAAGCCCCCTCAATGCAACCGGAAGCAATTGCGTCATAATCACGTGGCACTCATGAGACTTTAGGTTTTAGATTTTTTTTTCTGTCATATTTATTATTCCCTTTATATTCGACGAGAAGCCAGACGTGACCTTGATACTGCTCAGCCATTCAAAAAAGATTTCCTTCTCTGCTTTGGTAAGAGCGTAGCTGGCAGGACCTTGATACTGCTTTGGATGCATGCCGTCTTTTTCGTTCATACGTTGCTGGTCCTCCCGTGCCTCCGGTGTATCTTTTGTCTTCCCATACACGCCCAAGAAGCCTAGCAGGTTCACGCAAAGATTCTTCGTCACGTGCATCACATCGATTGCAGACCGGACCTCTAGGACTTTCCAATAGGGTAGCTCCCAATATATAGATTTCTTCTTCCACATGGGAGCGTGTCCGTTAGCGTCATTCGGAACAGATTGTCCGCCAGGACCCTTTCCAAAGATTACTTTTAAATCCTTGACCATATCAAATATATCATCACCAGTACGGTGGGCAGGCTTCTTCCGGTGATCTGCCTCACCTTTGAAATGCTTGCCTTTCTTTCTTAAGGGATGCCTGGTCGGAAGAAATCGACGATGTCCCGGGTACACATTCTTCTTACATTTATCCAAATATATACTTTCAGTCTCATCTAAACAGTGCGTGCATGCATTGTATCCCTTGTTTGTCTGTCCTGAAAGGTTACTAAGAGCAGGCCAATCATTGATGGTTACAAACAGCAACGCTCGTAGGTCAAATTCCTCCTGTTTGTGCTCATCCCACACACGTGCACCTTTTATATCCCACAACTGTAAAAGTTCTTCAACTAATGGCCTTAGGTACACATCAATGTCGTTGCCGGGTTGCTTAGGGCCTTGGATGACCACTGGCATCATAATGAACTTCCGCTTCATGCACAACCAAGGAGGAAGGTTATAGATACATAGAGTCACAGGCTAGGTGCTATGACTGCTGCTCTGCTCCCCAAAAGGATTCATGCCATCTGTACTTATACCAAATCATAAGTTCTTTGCGTCATCTGCAAACTCTGGCCACTCTCTCTCGATTTTTCTCCACTGCGACCCATCAGCGGGTACTCTCAACATCGCGTCTTTCTTACGGTCTTCTTTGTGCCATCGCAACAATTTGGCATGCTCTTTGTTTCTGAACAGACGTTTCAACCGTGGTATTATAGGAGCATACCACATCACCTTGGCAGGAACCCTCTTCCTGGGGCGCTTGATGGGGATATGTTCCTAGGGTAGGGTCATAGGCCTGACCTACCTGCTCTACCCAAGGACACTGCCCCAGAAAGCTTAAGGGCTGCAAGGAGATCTCCGACTGAAATCACCAAGGCATACAAGTCACTCGACAATATCCACTCGGAGATTATCTTTTCACTCGACGGGTACCATTCACTCGGAAGAACCGGAAGACAGTCGACCGCAGAAGACCAGAAGCCACCCCAGGGAGGCCAACGGGCAGGCGTTCGTCTGTCTCATTAATAGCGTTTATTACGTACGTTACCAGTAACGTACGGCTTTATAACCACGATCTGACCCTTAAACGCCGGACACTTATGAGGGGCAGCGCACTCTATATAAGCCACCCCTCCCCTCTGGCATAAGGGTTGGTTCGCATCCCCTGTAACGACACTTATATTTCACTCGACAAGAGCTCCCGAGCACTGAGATGTAGGGATTTTACCTCCACGAGAGGGGCCTGAACTCATACATCCGTGTGTACACCCTCGCCGTAGCTAGGACTCTGCCCTCTCCTTACGTACCCCTACCTTCTACTGTCAGGCTCATTCCCACGACAGTTGGCACCCATCGTGGGGCGGCGTCTAAGCGACTTCCGGCGAGGTTGCATTTGTTTTCCTTCGTCATGTCTTCCGGCGGTGATTTGTTCCTGGGCCGCGAGATCCGTCTCGGAGCGCTCACCTTCATCGCCGACGGTTCGGCATGGCTCCAGGAAGCGCCTCTAGATGTTGAGGCGCTCCCAATACGCGGAGCAACGCACTTCTGCGCAAGCTCCTATGGTGTTCTTCTCCTACAGCTGTCGACTCCTTACGTGTCGGCCCTCCATGCTGTTCGTCGCCGCAGGCGATCCGGTCGTTCACGGCTACAACGTTGGGTGTGACATGCGGCGGCCCGCCAGGCTTCGTCCCCGCAGATTGCGGCCATCGAGCCCGTCGAGTCACTTCTCGGCGTGTTCGACTCAGCGTCAGATCGGTCTGACGTTCACTCCGGGTGCGAGAGCTGCGATCCTGCGGCTGAAGTTCTTATGGCTGGCTCTCATCAGAGTCCGCCGCCTGGCTTCAACCACGCCAGGCGCGAGATTGGTGGAACGTCGAATGAACAGCAGCGCCGAGATGAGGATGTTCTCCATACTCCCATCGTCGGCACGACTGCTGAGGCCCAGGCCATGGAGGCGACTCGCCTTCGACTCAAAGAAATGCAGAAGGCACTCGACGAGCGTGCTCGACAGCGTCCGCCGCGTCCCAATCGACATCAGCGATAGTTGTTTCCGAGTGGGTCTCGGAATAACGTCGAGGTATTCCGTACTCCAGTGTTGAATGTTGCAGCTGCTGCTAGGATTGCAGATTCTATACAGCCGTCACGATCGGAAGCTGGTAGATGTTTGCAACAGATCAGAACGTTGCTCGAGGCAGCGCAGCAGCAGAATGCGGCTATTTCTCAGTCGCAGAACAGGTTACACAGCAATTCGCCCAGGGCGGAAACAGTTCAGTCGGTCCACAGCCCTGGGTCACCCCTGCGCCACAGAGGCGGAGGCTTCCGTGAAGGTCGGTACATAGATCAGGGGCGAGATCAGTTTGCTCCCCGTTATCACCGCGATGACCGCCGTTGAGTGCTTTCTCCTCCGCGGAGTGGTTCCTATGTGCCCCGGCACAATGATGATAGGCGCCCGTTCGGTGATGAGCGGAATCCTGGATTTGACGCAAGGGACGTCCTTGCTCAAAGACGGGTCGACAGAGGCAGAGCCCACAGAGATGGTTATAACAGAGACTATCCGAGTGGAAGTGGAGCTGTTGTGTCTGGTCCCGAGTGTTTTAGCAGAGCCATTCGCTCTGCAGAGATTCCCCCCAACTTCAGGTTGGCGGCTGGAATTAGCAAGTTTTCTGGCGAGATGAAGCCCGAGACATGGTTAGATGATTGCCGAGTGGCCGTGCAGATTTGTGGAGGAAACGACAACATAGCCATGAAGCATTTGTCCCTGATGTTAGATGGTTCGGCCAGAGCTTGGTTGAATCGTTTGGCTCCCTCTAGTATCTATTGCTGGGAGGATTTGGCCCGAGTGTTCATCAGAACCTTTGAGGGCACCTGCAAACGTCCGGCTGGTTTGATTGATTTGCAGCACTGTGTTCAGAAACCCAATGAGACCTTGCGAGACTACATTCAGCGCTGGTCCACCCTGCATCACACGGTGGAGAATGTTTCCGAACATCAGGCTGTTTGCGCCTTCAAGGCTGGTGTTAGATACAGAGAGCTCTATCTGAAGTTTGGTCGCACTGGTGATATTTCTCTGAGCAAGATGATGGAGATTGCCACTCGGTACGCCAATGGTGAAGCAGAGGACCGCCTCCGAAGCGGTAAAGGAAAAGCAGTCGACAATGATGCAGGCGGAAATTCCAATCGGAAGCAGAAGCGCAAGGCTGATCCCCTTGTTCAAGCAGAAGCGGCCGCTCTGGCGGCACAGGCCAAAAATAAAGGAAAGTCCAAAGCTAAGTTCACCCCCAAGAAGTCAAAGAATCAATCGGGTACAGATGTTATGGATTTACCGTGTGCAATACACACGAGGAAAGATGAAGAGGGCAATTTAATATTGCCAAAGCATACCACTCGACAGTGCCGTTTGCTGATCCAACAGTTCAAAGAGAGCCAGTCGAGTGAAAAAGACCCTGAAAAGGGAGATGAAGAAGATAAAGAAGAGTTTCCTGAGATCAATGCCACTCTGTTGATTTTTGCTGATGTTGAGAGCAAGAGTCGACTGAAAGTTATCAACAGGGAGGTTAACATGGCGGTTCCCTCTACCCCCACATATCTCAAGTGGTCTCAGACTGCTATCACGTTTGATCAGTCAGATCACCCGGCGCATATCGCTACCCCTGGGCGGCAAGCGCTGGTGGTGGACCCAGTTGTGGGGGGCACTCGACTCCGCAAGGTTTTGATGGACGGTGGGAGCGGTCTGAACATCCTATATGCAGATACCCTCAAGGGGATGGGCATTCCGATGTCCCGACTCAATGAAAGCAACATGCAGTTCCATGGCGTCATCCCTGGAAAAAAGGCCCGTTCACTCGGTCAAATAGCGTTGGATGTTGTGTTTGGTGACGATAAGCATTTTCGCAAGGAAAAATTGACATTTGAAGTGGTGGACTTCCAGAGTGCATACCATGCCATCCTTGGTCGTCCGGCTTATGCCCGTTTCATGACCCGTCCATGTTACATGTATCTCAAGCTAAAGATGCCCGGACCCAAGGGTGTGATCACAGTCACTGGCAATCGACAGAGGGCTGAGGAGTGCCTTCAGCAGGGCTCCAAGATCGCCGATCATCAGATGGCTATGGTTGAATTGGAAGAATACAAGAAAAACGCTGACCCTTCCGACCTGTTGCGCGCTAAGAAGCCCGCTTCTGAGTCATCTTTTCAGTCGGCAGGAGAAGTGAAGAAAGTGAACATTCACCCGACAGATCCAACTAGTGCCCCGACCAACATCTCGACGACACTCGACAGCAAATAGGAAGCCGAGCTCATCCAGTTCCTCCGTGAGAACTGGGACATCTTCGCATGGAAGCCTGCTGACATGCCTGGTGTACCCAGGGAACTGGCTGAGCACCGATTGAGAGTTGACCCGAAGGCCAAGCCTGTGAAGGAGCATTTGCGTCGGTCGGCAACGGAGAAGCGAAAAGCAATCGGCGAGGAGGTGGCTCGTCTCTTGGCGGCTAAGTTCATACGTGAGATTTACCACACCGAGTGGTTATCGAACGTCGTTATGGTCCCTAAGAAGGACAAGTCACTCCGCATGTGTATTGATTTCAAACATATCAATCGGGTCTGCCCGAAAGATCATTTCCCACTCCCCCGCATTGATCAGATTGTCGACTCAACTGCGGGGTGTGAGCGTCTATCTTTTCTGGATGCTTACTCTGGTTACCATCAGATCCGTCTGTTTGGTCCGGATGAAATAAAGACAGCCTTCATCACCCCTTTCGGGTGTTTCTGTTATATCACCATGCCTTTTGGTTTGAAGAACGCTGGCGCTACTTTCATGCGCATGATTCAAAAATGTTTACTCGATCAGATCCCTCGGAATGTTGAAGCGTACATGGATGACATTGTCGTCAAGTCTCGCAAAGGTTCCGACCTGTTGTCTGACTTAGCTGAAACATTCGCCAATCTGAGGAGATATGACATCAAGCTAAATCCGACTAAGTGCACTTTCGGTGTTCCTGGCGGCAAATTACTCGGTTTTCTCGTTTCCGAAAAGGGAATCGACGTTAATCCTGAAAAGATTGGTGCCATCACCCGAATGAAAAGCCCTGAGCGTGTGCACGATGTCCAGAAGCTCACAGGTTGCTTGGCAGCATTGAGTCGATTCATTTCTCATCTCGGTGAAAAGGCATTGCCTTTATACCGACTGATGAAGAGGTCTGATACATTCAAGTGGACTCCAGAAGCTGAAGCAGCGTTTGTCGAGCTCAAAGCTCTGCTTTCCACCCAGCCGGTGCTTGCTGCTCCGCACAGTAAAGAGCCACTGCTATTGTACATAGCGGCTACTAATCAGGTCGTCAGTATAGTTCTCACTGTCGAGAGGGAAGAGGAAGGTAAAGCTTACAAAGTCCAGCGTCCTGTTTATTACATCTCTGAAGTGTTGACTCCTTCAAAGCAAAGATATCCACATTACCAGAAGCTCGTGTACGGTTTATATCTGTCAGCTAAGAAGGTGGCACATTATTTTCAAGATCACTCAATTTCAGTCGCCAGTAATGCTCCATTGTCTGAAATTCTCCACAATCGAGATGCGTCTGGTCGAGTGGCCAAATGGGCTATTGAGCTCCTCTATTTTGACATCAAGTTTGAAGCAAAGAAAGCAATCAAGTCTCAAGCCCTCGCTGATTTCCTGGCCGAGTGGACTGAACAGCAGCAGCCGATCCAAGTTTACTCGGCACACTGGACCATGTTCTTTGATGGCTCGAAGATGCTGAATGGGTCTGGTGCTGGCGTAGTACTGGTGTCCCCAAAAGGCGACAAACTCAGTTACGTCTTGCAGATTCACTTTGATTCCTCCAACAATGAAGCTGAATATGAAGCACTCTTGTATGGGTTGCGTATGGCCATTTCACTCGGCGTCCGGCACCTGATGGTATATGGCGACTCTGATTTGGTGGTCAATCAAGTGATGAAAGAGTGGGATGTCAGGAACCCCGCTATGACTGGATACTGCAATGCAGTAAGGAAACTCAAGAAGAAATTCGAAGGTTTGGAACTCCATCATGTTCCCCGAGTGAAGAATCAAGCAGCTGATGAGCTGGCAAAGATTGGATCCACTCGGAGGCCTGTCCCCAGCAATGTATTTCTCGAACACCTTCATTCTCCTTCGGTGCGGGAGGATCCCTTCACTGAAGAGCCCCCGCAGGCAAAAAGCGCCTCTGATCCGACTGAAGTCGATGTCCCAACTGTCATTGATCTAGTCATGGAGATTTTAGTGATCACGCCCGACTGGACTGTACCCTAAATTGCTTACATTCTTAGGAGAGAACTCCCAGATGATGAAGATGAAGCTTGACAGATAGTCCGCAGATCCAAAGCTTTTACTGTTATGGATGGACAACTCTACAGAGAAAGTGTGACTGGCGTGAGTCAGCGGTGTATTTCTCCTGAAGAAGGTCGACTGATTTTGGAGGAGATTCACTCGGGAACTTGTGGTCATCATGCGTCCTCTAGGACAATTGTTGCCAAAGCTTACCGAGCGGGTTTCTTCTGGCCACGCGCCAATGAGATGGCTAAAGATATAGTTGATCACTGCGAAGGATGCCAGTTCTATTCGAACCTGTCACACAAACCTGCATCTGCCTTGAAGACTATTCCACTCGTCTGGCCATTTGCTGTATGGGGCTTGGATATGGTTGGACCCCTCAGAACAGGTCAAAGTGGATTCACTCACTTACTGGTTGCAGTCGACAAGTTCACTAAGTGGATCGAAGCTAAACCCATCAAGAAGCTGAATGCCCGCACTGCTATCAAATTCATGAAAGAGATAACATTCCGGTATGGAGTCCCCCACAGTATCATTACAGACAACGGCTCTAATTTTGACTCGGAAGAGTTCAGATACTTTTGCTCCTCTCAAGGCACTCGGGTGGATTACGCGTCCGTTGCGCACCCCCAGTCTAACGGTCAAGCTGAGCGAGCGAACGGCCTTATCCTCCAAGGACTGAAGCCTCGGCTCATGCGAGATCTTGATCATGCCGTTGGAGCTTGGGTCACTGAATTGCCGTCTGTTCTGTGGGGCTTGAGGACGACTCCAAACCGGTCGACTGGACGCACTCCTTTCTTCCTTGTGTATGGAGCTGAAGCCGTTCTGCCAAGTGACATCCTTCACAATTCTCCCCGAGAGGATCTTTACTTTGAAGACGAAGCTGAGCAAGCAAGACAAGATGGGGTGGATCTCCTAGAGGAAGAACGAGAGATGGCCCTGATCCGGTCGACTGTATATCAACAAGACCTTCGCCGCTTCCATGCGAGACACGTCAAGAGCCGTTCATTCCACGAAGGTGATCTGGTGCTCCAAGTGGATCAGCAGCGACCCCACAAGTTGGCCCCAGCGTGGGAAGGCCCATTCGTCGTCACCAAGGTGCTGAATAACGGAGCGTACCATCTTTTCAACTTGAAGAAGAATATTGATGAGCCACGCGCCTGGAACGCGGATTTGCTTCGACGCTTTTATACTTGACGACTGAGTTGTTTTGATGTAATAAGAGTGCTCCAGACGATGTCGTTTGTTAAGTTATGACTTCCGCAGTCTATTGTCGATTCCGATCGCACAATTTTGCATTCAAAGACTTCTCCGAGTGAAGAGCAACCCTCTTGTTCGGGGGCTTAGCTGCGAACCCGTTTCGCCTAAGTTAAAGACCCTTCCGAGTGTATAACATTCAATACACTCGGAGACTTAGCCGTGAACCAGTCTTCGCCTAAGTTCAGAAAACTTCTCCGAGTGAAGAGCAACCCTCTTGCTCGGGGGCTTAGCTGCGAACCCGTTTCGCCTAAGTTAAAAACCCTTCCGAGTGTATAACATTCAATACACTCGGAGACTTAGCCGCGAACCAGTCTTCGCCTAAGTTCAGAAAACTTCTCCGAGTGAAGAGCAACCCTCTTGCTCGGGGGCTTAGCTGCGAACCCGTTTCGCCTAAGTTAAAAACCCTTCCGAGTGTATAACATTCAATACACTCGGAGACTTAGCCGCGAACCAGTCTTTGCCTAAGTTCAGAAAACTTCTCCGAGTGAAGAGCAACCCTCTTGCTCGGGGGCTTAGCTGCGAACCCGTTTCGCCTAAGTTAAAAACCCTTCCGAGTGTATAACATTCAATACACTCGGAGACTTAGCCGCGAACCAGTCTTCGCCTAAGTTCAGAAAACTTCTCCGAGTGAAGAGCAACCCTCTTGCTCGGGGGCTTAGCTGTGAACCAGTTTTCACCTAAGTTAAAAAATCCTTCCGAGTGTAAGGTATTCCTAACACTTGGAACTTAGCTGCGAACCAGTCTTCGCCTAAGTCCTAAATTCTTTCGAGTGCAGAACACCCGTTCCATTCGAGAATTAAATAAATTCAGCCAAACAAAATGTCGGAAAGCAAAATGCGAGTAAGACTAGAATCTCTAGCGCAGCAAAAACTTGTTCGCGCAAAGGGAAGTTCTCAGGCTTAGGGCCTGAACAAAGTTTTAATCGGTTACACCATCACTCGGCATACCGAGGCAAATAAAGTGTTAACTGAAAGCAACATACTTTTCAAGCTCCGGTAGGGCTTGAAGGCTCGACAAAGGTATCCAGGTCAATTCCGTCGGCGATCCGAGTAGCTGCTTCGATGAAAGTCTCCATGAAATCTTCAAATTGAAGTTTCTTTGTGTTGATCACTCGGAGGGCCTTCAGTTTGTCCTCCCTGGCCTCCTTGCAATGAACCCTGACGAGTGAAAGTGCCACATCGACACCACAACGGGCAGCGGACTTCTTCCACTCCTGCACTCGACTTGGAATTTCATTGAGGCGAGTCATCATACACTCGAGGTCAGTCTGGAGGGGGTCTGCAGGCCACAGTTCCTTGTCGACTTTCTCGAATGCAGCCCTCAGCCGAGTGACATACCCCTGGACATTCTTAAGACGAGCTTCAAGTCGAAACATATCCATGGCCACAGCGTCTCCTACGAGTGACTTCGTGGGGTCCAGATTGGGCTTGATCTCTTCGGTTTCCTTCTCAAAGTCTTGACAGAATTCTGCATGAAGGGAAAGGGAAAAGGTGATCACAATGCCGTTCTGAAGAAATCAAAGAAATTCATTCGACAGAAGAAAGTCACCTTCAAGCATGCTGAACATTTTCTTCCCAAAGTCTCCTAAGTGTTTTTCCAGAGCACTCTTTCCCTTGGTCTGCACTTCAAGTTTTTTGATCCAGTCGGATCGTTCCTGCTTGAGTTTGGTGTTCTCTTCTTCCAGTTTTCTGGCTGCAGCAAGTTTCTTCTCAGCAGCTTCAGTTTTCTCCTTCGCTTCCTTCTGAGCATCAGCAAGTGATTTGTCCTTGTCCTCGAGCGCCTTCTTCATGGTATCTAAAGAAATAACATTGTTGAGTCGCGCTCGGAGACGACGGTTCTCATCACGTACGTCTGTTCGAGTGGATTCACTCGGTTCAAAGGATGGAAGATGAAAGTGATAATACAATTGATCGACAAGGATTACCTCCCAAAGTCTTCAATTCGATCTGTGCACGGTCCAGGTTGTTGTTCGTCAGCTCCAGATCCAGCAGAAGTCGATTCTTCTCCTTCTCCAGCTCGACGTACTTGGTCCCGAGCCCACAGGATTTCTGAAATCAGCAAAGAAGGGGTTCAGTCGACATGAATATTTCTCTACTCCCGAGTGGAAAAGTACAAGTGCTGTCGACTGAAAGGCGGCCCGCCGCCCCACCCCACAACCCTATACAGCGTCATATCATGGTTGATGGAAATGATGTCCATGAAACCTGCAGAATGGTTCTTAAGACTACTGCCCATCATCAACGATCGACAGTAGTCTCGGGGACTACACCCAGTGGGTGCACTCAGCGTGCCCCCACTGGATACAAAAACACTCGACCAGGTCTGGCCTGTCAGAGTATAAAAGAAGAAAGCAAGCAAGCGAACATTGTTTCCATCAGACCCCCGCCGATGCACGCACTCGACGGCGGTCTCGGGGACTACACCCACTGGGTGCACTCAGCGTGCCCCCACTGGACCAGAGACTACTTGATCTACTTGCGAAGAAAACACCCAGTGGGTGTAAAATCAAGACGGACAGGAATTCAATTGGAAATGAACTTACAATAGCACTTACTCGGACGTTGGCTTGAAGCGCTGAGCTGTCATCATAGGCTAACTTGCTGGCTTCGTACGCCTCCTTTGTTCGCAGCATCATCTGCCCAGCCTGAATCATGGCTTCCTTGGCAGCTCCAGTTTGGTCCTCCGGGACGTGATACAAAGGGTATGCGGGCGTCGAATGAGTTGGTGCTGTAACTGAGGCAGCAGGAGGTGCTTCAGATTTTCCAATAGGTGCTGAAGCCAACAGAATTGAAGTGGCTGGTGGAGCACTCGACAGCGGGGCCACAAGGGCTGGAGGTGTCGCAGCAGTCGACCCACGGGGCGTCTGTCCTGACGATGTTCTCCGAGTGCGTACGCGTGAAGCCCCCAGAGGCACAGCTTCATCCTGCGTTCCTCGCTGCACCTCCTCGTTGTCTTCCAGTTCGATGACCTCGTCAGCTATCAATCGGCAATTTTAATCAAGTCACTCGACGATTATTCTTCAAAAAACAGAGTAGAGTGTGGGTTTGTTATACCTCGTTGGGAGGTGGTCGCATCAGGACTGTCCACTTCCATATGGTCCCCATCATTTCGCTGGGGCGACGTCACGGAGGTAGCAGCTCTGGCGGATAAACTCCACTCGGTTAGCAGAGACATGAAGTGCCACAATCACAATTGCGGGAAAATAAACACTCACGTTGAGGCAACAGGCACAGCAATCTTGATACGATGCAGGGCCTTCCGAGGCTTTGGCGCGTACGGCTTGAGTTGTTTCGCAGCTTTTTCAGTCGACCCCGATGTTGCGGCACGGTCACGCTTTGGGTTCCTTGTGCTCGACACCACAGTTTTGCTCGGGGCAACCTCTGGGTCTTCCTGCTGCTTGGTGCGACGCCCGGTGCGCAGAGGGACCTGAGCTTCCACCTCGCCTTCCTCCAGGTCGTCATCGCTGCTCTCGCTGTCGTCGGCGTAATCGCCGTCTGCGCTGCCATCTACGCTCCCTTCTTCTTCGTCAGGCTGTTCTCCGTTTGGCACGGGCGAGTACATGTTTGTAAATTCCTGCAAGATACAAGTTTCAAAGTCAGTCGACTGAAGATCCAGTTACTCGACAAATATTAAAACAATTGGCAGAGGTATAACTCACCAGGTTCTTTGGTGGGTTCAAAGCAGAAAAGGGCGGAATTCGCTTGGCTCCCTCGGGATTATCACAGGCTCCGGTGATGCTCCTGAGCCATTGAGAAACGGTCTCGTCGGAAACTTCTTCAGGATGAGTCCGAGTGGTATCCTCAGGGCCCAAGTAATGCCACATGGTGTGATCCCGGGCTTAGAGAGGCTGGATCCGTCGACTGAGAAACATTTCAAGAAGATCCAAGCCAGTCACTCCGCAGCGGATCAGATCAGATACAGCGTTCACTAGGATCCCTACTTGGATTTTCTCTACTTTTGTCACGTACAGTGGTTTGGGGGTGGTAGGTCGATCCAAGGTGAAAGGAGGAAGTCCAGTCGACATATTTGGTGATGCAACATCGTTGCAATAGAACCATGTCGACTGCCAACCCCGGACAGAGTCAGGAAAGGTCATAGAGGGGAATGCACTCCTACCTCTCTTTTGGATCCCTAAGCCACCACACAGTTGGATTACGTGGGTTTTGCAATCACTGGGATTGGCTTTCTTGACGGATTGGGATCTAACGGAGAATATGTGTTTAAACAAACCCCAATGCGGAGAACAGCCCAAGAAGCATTCGCACAGGGTTATAAAACAGGAAAGATAGGCAATTGCATTCGGAGGGAAATGGTGGAGCTGCGCCCCGAAATAGTTCAGGAAACTACGGATGAATGGGTGGGGTGGCATGGAGAAACCTCGTTCGACGTGGGTGAGAAGCAGAACTCGCTCGCCGTCGCGTGGCTCTGGCTCGGTTTCCCCCTTCGGCAATCTCCAGGACTCCGCAGCTATCAACCCGTCGTCGACGAGATTTTGCACATCCTCCGCCGTGACCGTCGATTGGAGGAAATCCCCCTGGATCCACCCCGACGGCACCGTCGACCGGGCGCCTGACGGCTTCTTCGCCTTGGCTCCTCCCTTCTTGGCGCGCTCGAGCTTCTCCATCTTGCCCTTCGTCATGGCGGCGGCGGCCGTTGGAGTGGAGCTGAGCAGAGGAGGAGGAGGAGAAGAGCAGATTTGGGGGAAGAATACTGTACCAGCACCGGCGTCGTCGCCCCTTATATCCGCCCGTGTGGGTCACTGACCTGCGGGCCCGCCAGATCTATGAGTATCCCGAATTCAGAGGAGGCGCACCGCGTGGCGATTTTGGCGGCGCGGTAATCGAGGCGTCGCGTCCCCAATTGCCTTTGCGGTTGCGTCATCTCCGCTCGGCGCGCGTTTGTCCAATTTTCAAATCCCGTAAAATCCGGACCCGACGGAGCGAACCGTCACATCAGAAGACTCTGCAGACCACTCGAACCTGATTTCGAGCTCAGTTTCACTCGGACCTGATTTCGAGCTCGGTTTCACTCGGATATACTTCAAGACAGAATCGATCAGGGCGAATGATAAAGGTTCCAATCGACGCAGATTTCTAAGAAGCCTCAAAATGCACTCGGAATTTTTGTGTCTTGTCAGAACTTGTATTGACACCTTTTACACTCGAACCCCGATCCATTCGGGGGCTAATGATGGGGATATGTACCTAGGGTAGGGTCATAGGCCTGACCTACCTGCTCTACCCAAGGACACTGCCCCAGAAAGCTTAAGGGCTGCAAGGAGATCTCCGACTGAAATCACCAAGGCATACAAGTCACTCGACAATATCCACTCGGAGATTATCTTTTCACTCGACGGGTACCATTCACTCGAAAGAACCGGAAGACAGTCGACCGCAGAAGACCAGAAGCCACCCCAGGGAGGCCAACGGGCAGGCGTTCGTCTGTCTCATTAATAGCGTTTATTACGTACGTTACCAGTAACGTACGGCTTTATAACCACGATCTGACCCTTAAACGCCGGACACTTATGAGGGGCAGCGCACTCTATATAAGCCACCCCTCCATTCTGGCATAAGGGTTGGTTCGCATCCCCTGTAACGACACTTATATTTCACTCGACAAGAGCTCCCGAGCACTGAGACGTAGGGCTTTTACCTCCACGAGAGGGGCCTGAACTCATACATCCGTGTGTACACCCTCGCCGTAGCTAGGACTCTGCCCTCTCCTTACGTACCCCTACCTTCTACTGTCAGGCTCATTCCCACGACAGCGCTCGCCCTCAACATCACCAGGGTCATCTCGGCTGATCTTATACCACAATGCACCGCATACCGGGCATGCATTCAAATTCTCGTACTCCTCACCGCGGTAGAGGATGCAGTCATTAGGGCATGCATGTATCTTCTGCACCTCTAATCCTAGAGGGCAGAGAACCTACTTTGCTTCGTACGTACTGTCAGGCAATTCGTTATCCTTTGGAAGCTTCTTCTTTATTATTTTCAGTAACTTCTCAAATCCCTTGTCAGATAAACCATTCTCTGCCTTCCATTGCAGCAATTGCAGTGTGGTACCGAGCTTTGTGTTGCCATCTTCGCAATTTGGGTACAACAATTTTTTGTGATCCTCTAACATGCGCTCCAACTTCAACTTCTCCTTTTCACTTTCGCATTCTATCTGTGCATCAACAATGGCCCGGCGAAGATCATCAGCGGGCACATCTGGTGCCTCTTGATCTTCAGCTTCCCCCGTTGCAGTATCACCGTATTCAGGGAACATAAGATAGTTGTCATCATCCTCTTCTTCTTCATTGTCTTCCATCATAACCCCTCTTTCTCCGTGCTTGGTCCAACAATTATAGCTGGGCATGAAACCGGACTTAAGCAGGTGGGTGTGAAGGATTTTCGAGGAAGAGTAATCCTTGTCATTCCGACAGTCAACACATGGACAACACATAAAACCATTCAGACTGTTTGCCTGAGCCACACCGATAAAATTATGCAGGCCCGTAATGTACTCGGCAGTGCGTCGGTCACCGTACATCCATTGCCGGTTCATCTACATTATATAATTAAGTATATCGAAAACCATTACAGAACATCATGAATAGAGAAATGACCAAATTAATACAAGTTCATCACATTAAAACGAAAGTACAGTAGTGATCAAATGTTATTACTGCAAAAATAAATACATAAAGTTCATACATAGTTCTCATAAAACAACATACAACTATCTAGAGCATCTAAAACATACATTGAAACTAACATACAACTATGTAAAACATTTAAATGCAACAACAAATGCGATCAAAATCGCAACTAAGGTAACAATTGATCCAACAGCATAATGATACCAAGCCTCTTTATCAATGGCATATTTTCTAATCTTTCTAATCTTCAAGCGCATTGCATCCATCTGGATCTTGTGTAGATCGACGACATCGGAAACATGCAACTCCAATTCCATCTTCTCTTCTTCAATCCTTTTTAATTTTTCTTTCAAATAATTGTTTTTTTCAACTAAATTTAACCTCTCGACAAGAGGGTCGGTTGGAATTTCCGGTTCACATACCTCCTAGATAAAAATATCTATGTCAAGTTGGTCGGCATAATTGCCATAAACACTAAATGAAACAAATAGTTATAAAAGATAATATACCACATCCGAATCATAGACCGGACGAGAGCCGACGGGGGCGGATATCAAAACCATGGCACTATATAATACTCCCTCCGTCCGAAAAAGCTTGTCCCAAGCTTGTCTCTCAAATGGATGTATCTAGCACTAACTTGGTGCTAGATACATCCATTTGAGGGACAAGCTTTTTCGGACGGAGGGAGTAACAAACAATAATACAAGTAAGAAAATTATTCAAGTAACTATCTAAATCATACAAGTAAGATTTTTTTTAAAAGATAAGAACAAGAGGCTCACCACGGTGGTGCCGGCGACGAGATCGGCGCGGGCGATCGACGGCGGTGAGGACGAGGACGGGGACGGGACGGCACCCTACACATGTGCAAACTAAGAAGTTAATTTGAGCTCAAATTGCATCTAAATCAAATAAACTCCCACATACACTCCTCCACCAAAACCCACAAATCACTCTACTTCTAGAGCATGAAATGAGCTAAACTAGCAATGAGAGATGAAAGGATGAAGTTGCTAACCTTTTAGAACACTTGGATAGTTGGTGCACCGCCAAATCTAGACAAATCTTGGGGAAAATGGAGCTTGGAGGTCGAGCTTGGAGGAAGAACAGAGGAGAAGAATGGATTGTGTGGCTCGGGCAAGAAAGAGGAGAAAGCTTAAGCGTGGCTCGGGCATCTCATATCATGTTTGTTTTGTGTGAACTCAAATGGCATCATGCTCTCAGGCATTTCATCGAACACCTCTTGTGCATAGGAAGGGAAAACAAACTAGCACACACCTCCCACCTTCTATGAGGAAAAAACAGAGGAGAGGGCGGGCAGGGGCGAGGATATATATCGGCAATTTTTTTGTCCCGGTTGGGGTCTAAAACCGGGACTGAAGACAGACCTTTAGTCCCGGTTGGAGACACCAACCGGGACGAAAGGGTATCGCGCCTGCCGCAACCCCTTTAGTCCCGGTTGGTGTCTGCAACCGGGACTAAAGGTCCCATTCGAACCGGGATTGATGCCTGCCGAGTCTCGTCCGGCGTCCTAGCCGCTCGAACCGGGACTAATGCTCACATTAGTCCCGGTTCGTAACGCGACCGGGACTATTGCTCCGATCCGGCTAGAACGAAAGCCCTATTTTCTACTAGTCTTCGTAAATAATCATAAGGCCAAGGCCCACATGTCCATCACATTCGGTAGTATTTTACTGAAATGAATTTAGGAAAAATTTCACAGAATATATTACATACTTCCCTTTGGATATGTAAAAGTTTCAGGCAATCAAATGGCATCAACATTGACAGTAATAGTAAGGTCAGCTCCCACATGCCAGACACATTTGGTTGTACTTTACTGAACTGAATTTAGGATCCCTAGAGGAAAGTATTCATATGATATACAGTATCATTTTAGGTACGATTATTACTCATTGCTTAATGTCAGTCAGACAACTACTAGGTCAATCATTTATTATTCTGAGAACCATTTAGTACAGAACATAGACAGTGTCGTTAACCAACCATTCTATATGACAACAGGAATTGCAGACTGTTATCCCATTTATTCTCCATAGCAGCTTTCAAAATTGAATAGCTACTCTAGCATCTTTAAAATTTGCAAGCTCCTTTTCTAGGGAGCTCTCTGGACGATCGTGGATGTGGTGAGCACGTGAGACCACTTTGTCCGTCGGTGTTGAACAGGTCTGACCCTCCTCGGCCCAGGTGTCCTCAATTGTATCGTCTGTTCCCGCCATGATGCGTCCTTGGGTCACGTGTCCTTTTTCTGCTCCGTGGGCCTTGTGGAGAGGGGCAAACAGCCATCGAGGCACACACGAACGAACAGCCGCCATAGGAGCAATCACTGTTCCCGTTACGATGCGTCCCTGGTTTTTGTGTCAATCGTTGCTATTTAAAGTATAGCACTTGTGGTTCTATCAAATAAATTACATGGTTCACATTCAAGGTGAAGATGATGCCACTGGTTCAAGAACTCAAGATTTGTGCATGTTGAGGTCATCTTTTTCCAGCTATAACACTTGACACATGATAAAGTTCTTAGAATGCACATCCTTACTTTGGACTCCCTAGGATGGATAAAGGTTGAAGGACACAATTCTTAGTCTTCTAGCACTCACTGATTGCAGGTCTCTTTTTTTCGCGAATACGCCTAGGCGTATCATTGCATTGATAGAAGGAAGAAAAAGGGGTACAGGGTTTCGTGACGGCCTACGTACACAAGCTGGCGTAGGAGACGTCACGAGAGCAGAAGACAATGAGGTTGCTCAGCACCAAATCAGCTACAAGGTTACATCGAGATTAAAGCGTTCACACCCTTAGCGCCTGCGGTGGCCCAGGCCGATGCCTCATCGTAGACAACCTGAATAAGCAGCGAGACGGAGGGCTGCTGTCCATCGAAGATGCAAGCATTTCTATGCTTCCAGATTAGCCAAGCAGTCAACATAATGAGAGAAGCCACACCCTTACGCAAGGCAGTAGGGGAGTGCACCGTCGTAGCTGCCCACCAGTGTAAGAACACATCACCGTCCTCCGGCAGCGATCCCGGGATCCTGAAGCGGGAGAGAGTGTCATGCCAGACCTGTCTCGAGAACGAGCAGTGAAGCAGCAGGTGCTGCATGGACTCGGCCTCCTGGTCGCAGAGAGGACAGACGTCATTGTGCGGAAGGCCATGCCTCGCAAGCCTGGCAGCAGTCCAGCAGCGACAGCGATTCGCAAAGGAGCCCACATGCTCAGGATCTATATATTGTGCTTTTCTTTTCCTTTTTATCATGGTTGCTAAAGACATGCGAGAAGGTATGACTTGTATGTCACAAACATTGTATAATAGCTATGTCATATAACAGTGTGGATTCTTAGTGTTTAAAGTACAGTCTTGACTTGTGAGGTTTTACACAGTGTATTAGTGTTTCAAGTTTAGTTGTTCATTTGAATTTTTTAGCATATTTCCTTCTAGAATGGATAATTTAACTACTGCAAACTAGGTCTATTATGAACAATTTAGGGATGTTGGGCGGTTTTCGGTTGGGTTGCTACATTTATTCTCATAATATTAGTAGCATATAATTTAGGGATGTTGGGAGGTTCATTTAGACAGCTGCTAAATTGTTTGCATATCTATTTGATGACTAAGATAAAACTTTGGAAGGCACGGGCAATCACCCAGTTATCAGCTCCCAGCTGAGATCATTGGAAGCAATTAGAGGATTTTGCTTTTTTTGGTTAATAACACATACTACTATGTATAAATCTTCACCATATCTCAGTGTAATATTCAAGAAGAATGTAACCACAAAATGTTTCGAGGGATTATGCCAAGTATAGAATCTAGGATGCAATGATGTAAACTGATGTGCACATACTATGAATAAAGCCATGCATAGGGTATGGGAGGAAGCCATGATTAACACCATACTGCAATAGACAGGAAAAACAAGCATGAGTAAGGAGCAAGACCTACGAGTTAAATTTTTTTGTCTCTTATTTGATGAGTAATTTATTTTTGTAATGCATTGCATTATTCGAGAGTAATGAATTGCAGTTTAATTACTTTTCTATTTAGTATTCACGTTGGTTTTAAGAGACGAAAGACTTGTCATATATATAGTCGTGTAGTATTTCTTTAGTTTCTCTTTTATCATAGTAAGTTTGCATTTCCACACATTTTTTCAGCAAATTGATGTGACATGTCATATGTACCATGTCGAGTTCCAATTTGGATTGCTACAGTTGGTCATGTAAGGAAGTAGATGTAGTTAATTAGTGTACTCCAATAGATACGATGACCATCTTCTTACGCAGCGACTTTATATATTAGTGTCTGGAAAGTTATATATCTCCCAAATATATATTCTTGCGGTATGTTTCAAATATACATTGCATGACTGATCAGTGTTCTTTTGTGGGTTTTCATTCTTTAATAATTTATTTTCCTCGCACATGCCAAGCATGTCAAGAAGATAAAAGACACATAACTTGCAGATGATTAGATTTTTGTATTGAAGCTTCCGTAACTGGCCTAAATGTTTCTCTTTTATATAGCTAAAGACACAATCGACCGTTTCCATGTTTTAGATGAGACTTTTGCTTAGTCATTTTTCTTTGCACATTTCATGTGTGAATGAGATTCTCCCTCTTATGTTTTGACTCGATACAAGTTTTCCTGTGATATATGTTGTCATATTCAACACAAATTTATTGTGCAGTTTCAGCAGATGTAGATTGCATGCTTCCATTGTTTTTATTAGTTAAGTTAAGATGTTGAATATAGGGAAACACCACGACCTGTAGACATGACATGTTTGGCATACCGTCATCTCTAAAGCTTCTAAGCTGCCTTGAATTGAATATATAGGGGAAAGAACAAAGAAAACTCCACAGAGAAAAGCGGCACGGCAAGAACTCCACAGAGAAAAGCGGCGCGGCAAGATGTGCGACCGCTTCTAGTACTGTATTAAACTAGATAATACCCCGCGCGTTGCTGCGGGACTTTCTGCTTCCTTCAAGGATGAAAAGGAAATATGGCTTGAACTGTTAAAAAAATCCATTTACATTTGACATGTTGATGTTACAGATTTAAATGTGGAACAAAATTTGCCAAACATAAAAATATTTATCACTAATGTATAGGAATTCCTCTTCTCGGTAGTTAGGTTGGCTTGTAAGAGCATTACTCTTGTACTCTTCATTGGCCGATAGTGACTTCAGATGAAGCATTTGTTCACCTGTACACAAATGTCCAAATTCATGTAGCCAAGTTTTAACCACTGGAAAAAAGGGAGATGAGATGGCTATATGACAATTTAAACCTAATCATCGTGTCATCAAGCAAGACATGAGTAGCCAACTGAGATATACATTATTCATGAGCATCCCTCCATTCATTTACATATACATCTATGTTTCATTGTTGTGACATAGGAAATCATATATCACAATTTACCAACAGTCTAGAAGAACATGTATCTTAGGATGGAAAATAATACAAACCTTGATTCATGTACGGACATAATTATAGAAGGCATAACAAAAAAATATAGCAAATCAAATAGAGTAGGATAACCTGATGGTACGTAGCAAGATAATAGATGAGCGTTAGGAATGGAGCCATAGTGGAATTAGGAACAACCTGTTATGAATCAAATGTAGTGAGGGTTTGAGAGGTACCAACAGAGGACGGGAACTCCAAATTTCTCTGAGCCCTATAACTTGGATGAGAAAATAAGTAGCACGGCGAGCTTAATTTCAGAAATTTAATCCGGGATTAAGATAAGGGAGTAGTTACCTGCTGATGGAAAGCTTTTGGGCACCATCAATGGAGAGACAGGAGTATTGTGGTAACCCTGTATCAGATATCTGACCAGTACATTTTTGCAATCAAACAATATCATCACCATGGCCCCAAACACATCTATTATACTTTGTGTAATCATAGGTCTCAGAAGTTTCTTCTCAACTGTAATGTAGTTTTAATCAATAATAACTGAACCAAGACATGTCATCTTTAGGTATCTACTGAAACTTCGATCCTGACTTCAAATTAAGTACTGAAGTGACTACTACTACGCGTGTGACATCATTAGGATGGAACATGGAAGTACTGGGACTTCTTTTTCTGAACTTAGGTTGCCAATTCATATGTACTCCAAACATTCGACCAGCAGGATCCAAATCCCTACGCAACAGAATTACAGAACCCGATGTCCAAGGACAATATGTTGTAGTAGGAGTAATAGAGGGATCATACATGTTGCCACGTTGGACATTCAGACAAAGTTAAATCCAATGGCAGTGGTCTCAGCAGTTTCTTCTCAACTTAACGTATTTTTTACCAATAAAAATTGAATCAAGACATGTCGTCTTTAGGTATCTACATACTGAAACTTCAATCCTGACTCTAGATTAACTACTAAAGTGATCCAAGAAATGAACATAGTTGTCAGATCGACGACCCAATATTGAAAAATAGCAGATTGGCTGAGATAACTTAGCGAAGAGGGAGTAGTTGAACCGTCCCTGCAGGCTGACGGCGAGGGCGAGCGTGGTGACTGTAGCGGGGTGCAACGACGGCATCCTTGGGCGCCAATAGCTGCTTCACGTCCCACCAGTTCTTTCATACCTAAGCGCACACAGACCACGTGACGGAGAGGTCAGATCCAGACGACTGTAGATGCCGAGGTAGGTTAGATGAGGCGTGAGAGAGTGGCGTACCATGTCGTTATGCCCTCGATGGACTGGACTATGGAGAATGGGAGAACCTTAGAGCGGGCAGTTGCCGAATACGTCCAGGTTGGAGGTGGGCGACACCACAGGCGGCGGCTGCACGCTGGAGGCGGCGTCTCCCACTGACGGTCGGCTGGTAGAAGAAGCTTCTAGCCTCCGCCTCCTCCAGATGGGTAAATAGCTCATGTGCGACGTTTTTGATGCGAATTGGAAAGGATGCAACGTAGTTGACAGAAATAGCTCGCGTGCGATGTCTTACATGGCAATAATAGCCCCTATACGACCAGGTGGTTAAAACACGGGAACGGTCGTCAATGAGGAGTGCAGTTAAGTTAAAAATAGGGGGTCAAACTGATCAGTGCATCTGGTGGTGGGTCCCACTTGGCAGTGCATCGAGGTTAACGATTCCCCGCCTGACTGAACCCGTGCTGCTCCCCTGCTTCTGGTTGCTGCTCCCTTCTTCATTCTCGTCGGCGGCGGCGGCGGAGCTTTCGTTCACGGCCGCGGCGGCGTATGTGGTGAGTGTATTCGGCACCCTAGACCTGTTCCCCTCCGTCTTGAGTTAGATCTGACCAAGTGAGCCTCTGTTTTCCACGGGATCCAGATTGTAGAGGTGGGTGGGGTGGGGGAGCGGCGGCGGCGTTGGGCTGAACGAGATGGAGCCGCGAGAGACAACGTCGACCAGGTAATGATCACCCTTTCCAACCTATGTGATGTGTGCCTCGTCTGCTTCCGCTGCCTCACAGTGCCCGCCATTGATAAACAAGGGCGATGGTGCTCGGACCTTCGAATTCACTGTTGAATTCTTTCCGTCTAAAGCGAAGCTAGTTGATGGTAGCGTGCGAGACATAGAGAGAGATACAATTGTGAAATGGAAGGTTGAATTTGCAGAGATTGATCCACAAGAAATATAGAGCATGGAAGAGAGGGCCGTGAGGAATGTTGTGGAGAAAATTGGGGAGAGCATTTTTTGGGGTCCAGAGCAAGAGGTAGCATTGTTACGGTTTGATAATTGGAAGGGTGAGTATGTGAGAATTGAGAATGGTGAAGAGATGGTTGATGAAATCGATCAGCAAGACGGCTGGGCAAGCAAACAGACTACCTTTCATGCAGAGCTCGTTGATCTGAAATCAGATTCTAGGGTTGGATATGTGCCCTCAAAGTTGGCTTCGCAGATGATAGATGATGATTGGGCTTCACAGAGACAGATAACGCCCATGTGTACGGGTGAAGTGACAGTAATAGAGGGGGCTGATCAAGATGCACAAGAGGGTTGTCATGGTGCTGCAAGGGTTGTTTGTGTTGATTGGAATTCACTACAATTAGAAGACACTAGTGATTTGGTCATTGCACCAATGGCTAACACTGAGATGGCCAAATTTTTTGGCATTCCAGTAGATGATCAAGATAGGTAAGAGAGGGGTGAATCGAGTTTTCCTAATGATGCTAACATAGATGCTTGTGAAGATGTGGATGGATAGCTGATGAAAGATGCCGCAGATGATGTAGATGATGCACATGATGATGAGCTTGTAAATGTGTATGACAAAGAAAATCCTGTTATTGAAGTAGGGAAGTTGTTCCCAAGCATGAAGGAGTTTAGGATGTGTTTCAAGACTTATGCGGTCAAACATGAGTTTGATGCCAAGACTATGTGGACTGATAGAAAGAAATTTTATGCGAGGTGCAAAGGTTTGATGGAAGCGTCATGCCTTGCAAGTGGTACATATCTGCTAGAATTCAACCTGATGGAAGTACCATCAGGGTTAATCAAATCCCACATCCACATACTTATATTACAAGTTCATAGAGAGTATCAACCATGACATCACAACTTTGGATTGCAGAAAAGATCACTCCAATTTTAGCCAAGAAACCAAACACTAATGCAAAGAAACTTAAAGTAGACTTGGAAAAGCAGTACCCCAATAAGGTGAAGTATACCACAGTGTGGAAAGCAAAACAAAGGGCAATGAAAGAATTATATGGTGATTGGGCAAATACTTTTAGGATGCTTTATAACTTCAAAGCAGAGGTGGAGAAGAGGTCACCTGGCAGTGTTGTGGAGATAGATACTGAGGTAACAGAGGATGGTAGAGTTCTTTTCTCCAAGTTCTTTATGGCTTTAAAGCCTTGCATCAATGGCTTCAAAGTAGGGTGCCGTCCATATTTGAGCATAGACTCATCTTTTTTGACTGGCAAATGGAATGGTCAATTGGCAGCATGCAATGCTTTAAATGGACACAACTGGATGTTCCCTATTGCTATTGGTATGTTTCAATCAGAGACAGAGGTTTCATGGACATGGTTCATGATGCAGTTGAAAAGATGCATAGGGCCAGTGTCACCTTTGGCAGTACACACAGATGCATGTAAAGGGCTAGAAAATGCAGTGAAGAATGTTTTTCCTCATTGTGAGCAGAGGGAGTGCTTCGGCCATATGTGGATGAATTTGATCAAAAAATTCAGAGGAGTCCAGCAGTAAGATCTTACACCAAACAGACACATTCATATCATCTTGATAAGATAAAAGTAGCATGCAGTGAGTTTGGTCCATGGTTGAACACCTACCATTCTCTATTGTGGTACAGGTCAGGATTTAACACTGCCATCAAGTGTGATCATATCAACAACAACTTGGCAGAAAGTTTTAACAACAAGATAAAGCAGTTAAAGAACTTGCCTGTGTATGACATGGTTGACCAAATCAGGATCATGATCATGCGCATGTGGGAATTGAGAAGAACGATTGGTGATTGTCTGCAAGGGGATAAGCTTCCTGCAGTGGTACAACAGGTGGTCAACAGGAGCAGAAATCTTACACATTTGTCTGTTGAAAAATCTTCATTGTGGGGTGCTGAAGTTAGAGATACCAAGACTGGAAGGAGCCATGTTGTTAACACTGAATTGCATGACTGCACTTGCCTAGAGTGGCGACACACTGGGAAACCATGTGACCATGCCATACTTTTCTTGGCCTCCCAACCAAAGATAAACATGCACCCATATTTGCATGAATATTACTCAGTGGCAAGATTCAGGGCTGCGTATGCAACACCAATTCCAGCACTTATAGATCAGTCTCAGTGGCGTGAAGTGCAAATTGAATTTTCCATGTGTCCTCCCATGACGAAAAGAAAGGCTGGCAGGCCTAAAGAGAGCAGATTCAAGGCATGGTTTGAGAAAGGTGGGAGTAGTAAGAAGGGAAAGAAAGAGGGTGCAAAGCCAAAAAGGTCACAAAAAGGTAACAAAAATAGATGCAAGTTGTGCCAGGAACTTGGGCACTGAAAAGGATCTCCAAAATGTCATTACACTCCTAAAAGGCCAAAGTATGTTTGTGTTTGTGTTTTTTTTTATTTGGATGCTGTTTTTAATTACTAACCAAATTACATGCTTTGTTTGCCAGGAGGAAGCGTGGAGGTCAGCCCCTTGTTGTTGAAGATTGCTGGTCAATCAAAAAGGCAAGAATCAATGGCTGTAGAAAAAAGAGAAGTTCTGGTGAAAGAGTGCACACTGAACCAGACTTGGATGTTGTGGTGCAAGATGAATCAGAGTTGGATGATGTTGGGGTGCAAATTGGGCCAGACTTGGATGATGTTGTGGTGCAAAATGAGCCAAACTTGGATGATGTTGGGGGTGCAAAATGAGCAACATTCGGATGAGGTGCAAAATGAGCAAGATTTGGATGTGGTGCAAAATGAGCAAAATGAGCAGAATGTGGTGCAAACTGGAACTGAAGCTGCTGCGGCTGATGTGCAAATTGAGCCTATATTGGAAGTTGTGTTACAAATTGAAGCTGCTTTAGGTGATGTTGTGCAAACTAAGCCTCATTTAGATGCTGTCCTAGATGGTCCAGTGAAGAAAACCAAGAGCTTGAGTGAACTGGGTGTCGTACCCGTCGTAGGATCAACAAGTGGCAAGAAGAAGAAGAAGAAATCGAGTGGTAAGAAGAAGTAGAAGTGAAATATTGTTCTTGTCTGAATAAAAAAACTTGCCTGGATTTGTGTAAAAAACTTGCCTGAATTTGTGTAATGCTATTTTTACTTTGATGTGTATTTGTGTAACACTATTCAAATTCTGGCCGAATTTTAAATTTGAGCCGAAATTCAAATTTGAAGCTGTTTAGTATGGGTATTGATGTTACAATGCTTTCTCAAATATTATGCATGTTAGGTGATCAATCCGAGCACTTTTTGTTGAGTGAAACACAAGTCATGAAAAAATGTGCTCCAAATGAGCTCCAAAGCTAGGATAAACACACCATTTCTAAGCAAGTTTTTTTCCGACCTTCTCTAAATGAGCCAAAAATCAAAACTTGACTTTCAGTGTGCAAATATAGGATCCATGCCCAATATGAGATCGTTTGGATAAACTATGACATGCTTAACCCTAAACCCTAACCTGAATCCCGCGCAACCTCGTTCGTGATAGCTAGGTTTTGTGAAGGGTTTTTCATGAAAATACCCGTAGACCAAGTTTCTTATTTTTTTCTAGCAACCTAGTAACATAAAACGATGATGGGTGCAAGTTTCATATTTTTTTGATTGTTTTTGAATTAGTTATGGTCAACCCTAGCCCTTGAAATATCTCAAAACCCTCTCAAAACCCCTCATAACCCCTTCAAAACCCCTCAAACCCTAGCCAAAACCCCGCACCCTTCCGGGCCGCTGGATATCTGCGAGTGGACGGTGTGGATCAGGTGCTAGGGCAACGTCAGCGATCCGCGTGAGGCGCTCTGATTGGCCGTATTCGAGAACGCTGGATCACTCCCCCCAACCATTCCTGACCGTTGGATCACTGCGCATCGAACGGTGTGGATCAGCATGTAGTGCTACGTCAGCGTTCCGCGTGACGCTCGTTCTGCGCTGTGATTGGCTGGATTTGAAAACAGCTGGTTTCATTTTTTTTTGCGCTTGGTTTGTTCTGCGCTCGAGGGTGGGCTGCCATGCATGCACGCCGTTGGGCTGTGGTAAAGAAGCCCACCCGTTGGACCGTTGGACCGAGCGCTGTCCACCGCTATTCACTGCCCCGAGCCGTGAGCCTACGTTGGATGCATGCACGCGCTTTCAGCCTACGTTGCATGTGCACAGATCCGAACGAGCACGCGCCGCGGACCTGTCCCTGCGTGACCCGATCGACGGCATAGAGTGCAGCACTGAAACGTCGCATTATAGCTATTGATTCAGACTACGGTTTCCCACGCGTGTACACTCCTGATGCCGCGGTGGGTGGGAAAACTTGTTCACATTTGACCCCATTATTGCCACGGTGAAATAACACGTCGCACTAGGGCTATTTAAGCCACCTATCATCTTCCTCTTCCTCTCACACCCCTCATCCATCTCCCATCCTCTCCCATCTGCCCTTCTTGTTCACCACAAACAGCCCCGAAGACCAGCAAGCCAAGAACAAGCCCACCGCAGCCATGCAGTACACCGGGCCAACCTAACGCATGCCCCCCCACCGTGCCGGAGAGGCTCTACCCCGCCGGGGTGTACATTGAGAGCACCCTCCGTGTGTGGGCGATGTCAAGGTGGAGGGGCGCAAGGGACCTCACCGAGTTCTTCCTTGCGACCGGCTACGGCCACCTCCCCCGGGGATCTCCAAGGATGTACCGAGTCGAGGAGGTCATCCACAACGGGGTTGTGGTTGCTATCCTTGCCAACTTCACCAACCCCTTCGACGCGTTCTACCTCCTCGGCCGCATGTTCTGGTGTGGCTGCGAGTTCATCGCTTTCACCACCCACAACATCTTCACGAACTACACCAACATCTTCCCCACCGCGGAGCGCATGCACACTCTGCCGTACCCCATCGACAACACCCCGGAGGAGCAGTGAAGGGCGCCCGGAGGAGGAGCGAGGTGGAGGAGGAGCGAGGAGGATCAAGGTGGAGAAGGCGGTGGCTAGGGTTTAGATCAACCCATCTATCTATCTATCTTTTTTTTGAGCAAAATCTATCTATCTATATTTGTCTTCTGTTATCTTAAGTTGTAAGCGTACTATATGTTCGTGCTGTGGGCCTGGTTGGCCCGAACTATCTATATTTGTTATGTGTCTTTCTATTATTAAGTTCTTGCTACTATATTTGAACTTTTTTATTGAGTTGTTGATTGTTTTTTGAGAGAGCTACCCGCTTTGTTCGTGCAATATTGTGCTACTATTTGGACACGGTGTTTTGGCTTGTAGGTCTAGATACACCCATTATAAAAAAAATTAATGCATTTCAAAACGTCAAAAAAGACATTTTTTGTGGACTGTGTAAAAAAGACAAAAAAATGACTCGTGAAAAGTCATTTTGTAGCAATGAAATTTCTCTTTTTTACACAAGCCACAAAAAATTTCTTTTTAGTGATTTTTTTTTGCAAACAATACTCTATATTTGAAACTTTTTTTTGCAAACAATACACTTTATTTACACAAGCCACAAAGAATCAACATATGGAGCCACCTAGTTCATGCAGCCACAAAGAATAAAAAAATATTGTACAATATTTTTTTTGTCGTAGCAAAACGGGTGCAGAAGCTGTTTAGTTTTTTTTTTAGAACAGAAGTTGTTTAGTATGTGGGCTTGTTTTTACTTTGGGCCCAAAGTATGTGGGCTTGTATTTTAGTTTGGGCCCAATATCTTGTTTTTTTTCCTGAGGAATCGCATCCAGTCTAGTTGTAGGCTTAGTTTCTCTCCGGGCCTTTCTCACACTCATCTCCACACCACGGCCCAACAACTGCAGAAATGAATCTTAAAAAAAACAACTGAAGAACTCTGCTTGCACTCTGTTCTGCACTCTGTCGAACTGAAGCTGCAGAGAGAAATTCATTCGAATTGCTGCCTCCTTTGATTCATTAGGGAAAGCCAGAGAGGAAATTATTCTTGGAATTAAGCTTACATGACATTGCGCACATACGAGCTAACTGAAACACTAATAACAATTTCTAACGACTAATGATCAGCAAGTAAACAAATCCCAAAGAAATTATACAGAAATAAAATCTTGCAGCCAGTAGATTTGCCCGCTTCTTCAGATCGATCAACTGCCTTAGGTTATTGTTCACCTTCTTCAATTCCACCTTCAGTTCTGCATCCCCCACCGTCGGAGTGACACTGTCCGAGCCAAATTTCTCCACTGCCGATGGCAGATCGAGCTCTTGGGTTGCGCCCTGCCTCAAATCAGTTGAGCCCTCCAGTTGAAGCCTCTCAATGTATTCATCCAGTCACTCAAAATGCTTGCATTTCTTCAGATTCTGAAAATGGAAGCGAAACGCTAAATCCCAAATCTGAGAAAAAAACAACAAATCTAGGGGCAGAAATCAAAGAAAAAGGCTGCGGGAGAACATAGATCAAACCTTGCCCGCCTCTGGTTTGCTCTTGCATTTCACAAATTCGCGCCCATAGTTTCCATTGTCCTCCGACTTGGTTGTCAAGCGCTTCAATGGCGCGATGCGTGGGCAGTCCGGGCACCTGGTCATCGGCACTGCACCATATCGCGGCCATGAGGGGCGAGAGGCTGAACTGGACATCGACATCTCTCGTCTCTCGCCGGCCACCGGCGTTGGCACACTTCGTCGCCGGAGAAGAAGAAGAATGGGGGGTGGCGGGGGGAAGGGAACCGGAGGCAATGGGGGCGGCGGGCTGGCACGGGCGCGGCGATGGCTCGGGCTCATGTGATATGTGGTGGGTCCCGCGGTCAGTGGATAAGTTGTGGTTCCAGCGCTGACGTGGATAAGTTGTGGGTCCCACGGTCAGTGGACAAGTTGATCAGTCCAGTGTTGACGTGGATAGGTTGTGGGTCCCGCTGACTCCCATAATCTAAATGGATAACGATCTGTCTTGTGCTTAAGGCCCGTGTCGCGTGCCGGCTATTATTGCCATGTAAAACGTCGCACGCGAGCTATTTTCATCAACTACATTACATCATTTCCAATTCACGTCAAAAACGTCGCACAGGAGCTATTCACCCCCTCGAGACCTGTACCAGTAGGCGACCGGTGCTCCACTGCTTATATGGGAATCAACCCATCTGTTATTCCTACATTAATTTGGTGGAGAAGAGGAACGGGACGGGAGTTTTATATTTAAATAAAGGAGAGGAACGGAGTGGAAGAAGAAGAGATAGACTTTGGGAGATTTAATTGGGGGCATCGACTTGGCCATAGCACCGTAGTACGTGGGCATTATAGCTTGCTCCAAAACAGCCCATGTAAATGAATAAACAAAAAGAGAAGCTGCTTCCCAGAAAAAGTGGAATTGCGAACGCATCGTGGTTGTCACGAAAAAAAAAAGGTTTCTGGGAGATCGAGAGGCACAACCGTTTTTTTTTTCAGGGACTTCGGCTATTCGGCTGCACGTTTGGGTTGGAAACGGAACCATATACGCGAACAACGCTGCTATTCGTTTCAGAAAAGCTGCTGATGTGGCATGAGTGCTGAGATGGCATAGCTGATTGTTGAGGTGACGTGGATAGCTTGCATGTCAAGATAATTAGGATAGTGGGGATGAGTCTCTTAGGTATATAGGATAAGCCTAAGCACTCTTGAAGCACTTTCAATTGTAATTTCCTTTTTCTTAGAGGTCTTTGGGTAAGCTGTACTGTTTTCACTGAGATAATATAAGGCAACTCGTGGGTAAATCTGGACAATTAATTTACATGCGTTTGCTTTAGAGCATCTAGAGCCGAACTCCTCAAATTGACCGGCGGACGCAGGACCACTGACCGGACAGGAGAGAAAAGGAAAAGGTTGTCCCAACCGGAGCCCTCAAAGCCTCCTTAAAATGCCCGGGCTGTCCGGCACTCCTCATATTGACCTCATATATGGGATGAGTATGAGAAGTGTGTAAGAGAACGCGACAGAAAACAAAAAATTTCGGTACAGCGAGCATGCCCAGGACCACTATGGAGACTGCATACAGGGTTTGATCTGATCATTACCGACTCGTAGCGCAGCAGAAGAAGAGTCGATGTAGATCGTCGGTGCAAATCCCCGCAGCTAGGATTTACAACCTCCCAACCGCGAGGATGTACTCCCTCGTTGGACAGCCCTTCGGGAGGCGGTCGGACAGTCCCTCGGACGATGTCACGGACAGCCCTTCGGGAGGACCCTTGAAACCCGAACGGTAACTCGGACAGCCCTTCGGGAGGACCCTCGAAACCCGAACGGTAACTCGGACAGCCCTTCGGAAGGACCCTCGAACAGCCCCTCGGGCAAAAGATTGAAACTACGACCTCTCTACGGGGTTGCACACATACGGTGTCAGCTATCCGGCAGGGCTTCGCCGTCCAGAACTAGTTCCTGCCGGAACCCAGACGGCCTTTCGGCTCTACGAAACTATTTCGCTGGGAGGGAGAGAGAAGCCAGAAATGTCATGGCATGTGTATGAGAGCAAGGGATGAGTGTGGAGAGCACCTCTCCATCTCTATTTATAGGAAAGCCCAAGGGGAAAAATACCCAAAAAACCCATCACATGGATCCTCCATAAGGGCATAAAAGGAAGGCAAGTGGAGCTCCATGGAGGAGCTCCAACTTGGCCGGCCACCTCTAGCCCCCCCCCCCCCCCCCAAGGGGGTTCCTTGCTCCCCAATCCCATCTAGAAGCCTTTTGGGAAAAGCCCTAAAAGGTGGCTTTCCAAAAAATTAACCATAATGTGATTTTCACTATTCATGGAACCAATTTTCCGCGACCGTTAAATCCGAAAGTATTTCTATGGGTCTTAGAATAATTCCAGTATCCACTAAAATGATTTTGGATTCATTCCGAAACAATTCCGGATTAGTGATTTTCATCTGCGAAAAGCAACCAAACCGGTTCCGGCAGCTCCGGAAAATTTCCGGTTTTTATCCCTGAAAAATCCCAGAAGTTTCCAGAATAATTCTGGCACCCTGCAAGAATTTTCAGGCATGTGCCGAAACCAATTTGACTTAATGGCATACCCCGAAACAACTTTTCAGTTTTACCGAAACTATTCCGGTGTTCTCTCCGTAACGATTCCGTTGTCTCGGAAACTTTTTCGGTGACTTTCTCTCAGACTCTCTGTCTAGCATTCAGTAGATAGATGACCCTTAAGCGTGTGACCCTATAGGTTCGGTGAAGTATAGACAAGACCCGGAACACTTTCCGATCAATGATCAACATCGGAGCCGTGGACACCCATATTGACCCCTATACCCACACGAATGAATATTCGAGTGAACCTCCAGTTGCCGTGTGCTATTCCTGTTGCTTCACGATATATTACAAACACCCGAGGTGAGATTTTCTGCATCCCTGTGGATCAACAACTTGTCCACTATGCCAGTTACCTCGTTACCGGTTTTGTTCTCTTTTCTCGTTTCCGTGTTCCGGCATCCCTGTGATCAAATCACCCTTTGTCTGGCCAGACGATGATGGATACCGTAACACCGAGAGGGCTCGAGAATATCTCTTCATCATCGGAGGAGCAAATTCCAATCTTGAGCTATCTCGTTTCTCATCATACTTTTCCGTGAACCCGTAAGCCGCCGTAATAGCCACCCAGTTACGGATGACGTTTAACAAACCCCAAAGTTCACGAAGCAAGTACGAAGGAACTCGATACTCTCATGGTCTAAGGAATTATCCAAACATTAACTATCTCTGTGGTATTAACCATTAACTTGTGATGAATGTATCTCATAGCATAACATCAATTCGGGTCGATTCAACACAAGTGTTCTTCTAACATTGTGCCCTCAAAATTGCCGGCATAGACATGCCCATGATCAGGAAAATAGGATCATCATGCAATACTTGAGCCAGTCTTAGAGGCAAGACTAGGAATACATTTTATCATTTATTATACCACACGTGCACATGAGTTTCCGTCCGAGCCTCGTGGATATTGCAGACTCGAGAATCATTGCAGTTATAGCATGGAACATAAACATTCATTACAAACTCGGAGATACAAAATAACTATTATTACTGCCTCTAGGGCATATCTCCTACAGACTCCCACTTGCACTAGAGACATAATCTAGTTACATGGCTTCCTTAACACCAATGGCTATCCGGTGTTGCTCATGCTTTGCTTGTGGTAGAGGCTTTGTCATCGGGTCTGACATGTTCAGATCCGTGTGAACTTTGCATACTTTCACTAAACCCGCTTCGACATGATGTCGAATGAGTTTATATTTGCGTTCAATATGTCTTGTCTTATGGTGCGAACTTGGCTCCCTTGCCTGAGCCACGGCGCCACTATTATCCATCGTAGAATCCGCCACAGTCTTTTGTTTGGAACTTTTCCAATCAACTGCGCTGCCGTTCAATATGAAAACATAGCCTGATTGAGATTTGAAGTCATCTGGGTCAGTCATGAAGCCTGCATCAGTGTAACCACTTACAATGAGCTCTTCATCACCTCCGTACACAAGGAGTAAATCCTTGGTCCTTCTGAGGTACTTAAGAATATTTTTGACTGCGGACCAGTGTTCCAATCCTGGATCACTTTGGTACCGGCTGCTAACACTTAGCGCATAGGAAACATCCGGTCTTGTACATAGCATGGCATACATAATAGAACCAACTACTGAGGCATATGGAACATCATTCATCTGTACTCGCTCATCGAGAGTCCAAGGACACTGATTCTTGCTAAGCACCGTGCCAGGTGACATGGGGAGTAGGTCTTTCTTGGAGTTCTCCATGTTGAACCTTTTCAACACCTTGTCAATGTACGTGCTTTGGCTAAGCGCTATCAGGCGTTTTGATCTATCTCTATAGATCCTGATGCCCAATACATATGCCGTTTCGCCTAAGTCTTTCATTGAAAAACTCTTCTTCAATGAGTCTTTTATTTCTCTAAGAAAATTCACGTCATTTCCAATCAATAATATGTCATCCACATACAAGATTAGAAATGCTTTTGTGCTCCCACTAAACTTCTTGTAAACACAAGATTCTTTGTCATTCCTGATGAAGCCAAACTGTTTGACCACTTCATCAAAACGAATGTTCCAACTCCTTGACGCTTGCTTCAGACCATAAATGGCTTTCTGAAGTTTGCATACCTTTCCAGCATCCTTATGAATGACAAAACCTTCAAGCTGTATCATGTATACGTCTTCTTTGAGATTTCCATTTAGGAAAGCCGTTTTGACGTCCATCTGCCATATTTCATAATCAAAATAAGCAGCAATTGCTAGTAATATCCGAACAGATCTAAGCATAGCTACGGGCGAGAAAGTCTCGTCGTAGTCCACTCCTGGAACTTGCGTGAACCCTTTCGCGACAAGTCTAGCTCTGTGGATAGTAATGTTACCATCCGCGTACGTCCTTCTTTTGAAAATCCATTTACAACCAATGGGTTTTACGCCTTCTGGAAGTTCTTCCAAGTTCCAAAATTGGTTTTTGTACATGGATTCCATTTCGGATTTCATGGCCTTGTGCCATTCCCTTGAGCTGGGCCCCACCATCGCTTCCTTGTAGTGCGCAGGTTCATCGTCTTCAAGAATGAAGATTTCGTTATGAAACCACTCAGGTGGCCGGATAGCCCTACTTGATCTGCGCGGTTCAGTTACAACATTGTTTGAAGTTTTCGCATCACATGCGACAACTTCCGGCTCGGTTGTAGGGATAATTTGCGGAATTTCTTCCGGTTCCTCAGCCATAACAACGGTTGCCGAAGATTCACTAATCTCATTAAGTTGTACTGTCCTCCCACTTGGTCCTTTAGCGAGAAATTCTTTCTCGAGAAAGTGTCCAACCTTTGCGACAAACACTTTGCCCTCGGATTGGTTGTAGAAGGAATACCCAACGGTGTTTTTGGGATAACCTACAAAGTAACATTTGTCTGATCTGGGATCGAGTTTGCTTGGCTGTAAACGCTTTACGTATGCCTCACAACCCCAAATTTTGAGACGTGACACACAAGGTTCTTCTCATGCCACATCTCATGTGGTATCATCTCAACAGACTTAGACGGTGCTCTGTTTAGTGTGTGAGCGGCAGTTTCTAGTGCGTGACCCCAAAAAGATATCGGTAGATCTGTAAGAGACATCATCGACCTTACCATGTCTAACAGGGTTCAGTTACGTCTTTCCGATACTCCGTTTCGCTGTGGAGTTCCAGGAGGCGTAAGCTGTGAAACGATTCCACGGTCACTCAGATGTTGGCCAAACTCATGACTAAGATATTTGCCTCCGCGATCAGACCGCAAAAACTTAATCCTTTTGTTATGATGATTTTCTACGTCATTCTGAAATTCTTTGAACTTTTCAAAGGTTTCCGACTTATGCTTCATCAAGTAGATATAGCCATACCGAGTTAAATAATCAGTAAAAGTCACGAAGTAGAAATAACCACCCCGTGCGGCTATGCTCATTGGACCACATGCATCACTATGTATTACTTCCAATAATTCACCCGCCCGTTCAGGATGACCCGTGAACGGCGTCTTGGTCATTTTCCCCATCAAGCAAGCTTCACATGTGTCAAATGATTCAAAATCAAAGGACGGTAAAACTCCATCTCTATGGAGTCTTTGCATGCGTTTCTTTCCGATGTGGCCAAGACGACAGTGCCACATGAAAGTGGTGGTGGTATCAGCCTTCTTAAGGCGTTTAGCATTTACATTAAAGACATCATTTCCACATTCAAGATTTAGTATGAAAAGGCCCCCAACAATGGGTGCAAATCCATAAAACATATCCTTACAATAAAGTGAACAACCATTGTTCTCAGACTTGTACGAATACCCATCGTGTACTAAACATGATCCGGAGATAATGTTTCTACACAATAGTGAAACAAAATAACACTTACTTAGTTCTAAGATAAATCCTGAAGGGAGACGTAGAGGCATAATGCCGACGGCTTGAGCGGTGATCCCAGCGCCGTTCCCGACACGCATCACGACTTCATTCTTTGCGAGCTTGCGCACCTTCTGAAGCCCCTGTATCGAGTTGCAAATGTGAGCAACCGATCCAGTATCAAATACCCAAGACTTAGAATTTTCGCTAGCAAGCAAAACGTCAATGACATTAACCTGTATAACAGTTATACCTTTTCCGGTTTTCCCGGACTTCTTATCTTCCAGATACTTCTTGCAGTTCCTCTTCCAGTGTCCAGTGCCTTTGCAGTGAAAACACACAGTTTCAGTCTTGGCTCCGCCCTTAGGCTTGCCTTTCCTTTTGAAACTGGCGGTTTTATTCACCAGCAACTTTTGCCGATTCTGCAGTCCTATCTCATTTGTTTTGAGCATCGCTTCATAAAGCGAGGTAAGGATCAAATCATTACCAGGTGTCTTTGGAAAATTAATTCCCTTTTCAGCATAACTATCATAACAGTTTGCTAGTCTGACACTATGCTCATCAACAAGAGATTTCTTATTTATATTGCATGCTTTCATGGCCTCAGTCATCTCATGAACTTTAGCCGAATCCTGTTCGTGATACAGAACTTCTAGTGTCTCAATAATCTTGAAGGTACTAAGCTGTTCAGAACGGTTCTGTAGCACAGGATCCATGCAAGATAACATAAGGTTTTTAACAACACTAAAATCATCCTTTCGTGAGTTAAACACGTTGATGATATCCAGAGCCATTTCTGGCATAGGGGAATCACCTAGAGGTTGATCAAGCACATAGACTTTCTTAGCACTCTTGAGGACAATCCTCCGGGTACGGATTCAGTCCGCATAGTTGTTTCCAGTTCCAGCTAACTTCACTCTCTCTAACATCGGGGCTAAGAAGAACGTGGTGTCGCGGGCCATTTGATCTACAACGGTAAACACAAGTTTCACTTAGACTTCGTTCATAATGATTTTTGCACTAGTGAATAAACAATTTTATTCTAAAGTGCGCTCCCACTCAAATCAATATCTCTCAAAATTGATTATGAGTGATTCAAGATCCAAATTTCAATTCAACGCCAAGGATGCAACCATCTCAAGTGACGAGAATTTCATTCGGTAGGCCAACTTGCCAATCACATCTCTATGTGACTCTTGTTCATCTTTCGATGCGCGTGTTCCGAGCTCATGACTTTCATGCCAGAACGTCAAGACAACCAAGTGATCTCGCTGCGAGGTCTCAACTCACCCGCCTCACACTTCTCTAATCGTTCGTACCCATGAATCCATGTGATACCCCGAAGAGATAGGTGCCGTGACGGTGCTACACTTGGGAGAACACTAACTACTTGATATTTTAAGTGAGAGATCACCCTAATAAAAAGCGACTACCGCACAATCAAAAGGGTGCATCATAAGGGATAAACATCTCAGGCAATTCATAATAGCATGATATGGTATAGCCCTTTCTGACGGAGAAGTCAAGTATTTCTTCGTCTTCAGCATTTGCGTCGGTATTCACCTTCGCGAAGATTGCCACCACCTTGTCGATGCACCAGATAATATTGCTATCTCTATAGCTAATAAAATAAGTGCATTACTTAAGGTTGACACGCAGGTCATTAAAGTGACAATCATATGGCTCCAGCCATCATGCCGAATCATGACACGCAGGTCATGTTAATAAATTTACATCATATAGTCATCTCATACATAATCGAATTAATATGAGCATTGCTATACCACATCACATGCACATCCTGCAAAACCAAGTTAGACGCCTCTAATCGGTTTATGCAAAATTTTATTTTTACTTGGCTTCTAAGGTTTTGAGTTAAACCGCAGCTACCAACGTTTATCATCAAGTATGTTTTTTCAAGTCGCTAGATTAACCTTTCAGGGTGTATGAAACATGAGATAATAAAATCTCGAGCCCCATACTAAACTTCATCATACGCATGACCCCCGTGCAGATCATATCTGCATTGCCCTTTCGTCTGCGAAATTTCATCTTTCTTTGACTATGGTGGAACCCAAAGAACTGATAGCACTTCATTGATCAATCAGGATCGCGGATTGCCAGAACTTTGTCAAATTCCACCATGCTGTCTCGAGATCAGAAATACACAAATTCTAGGGAAGCAACAAGAACATCGGGTAACAGATTTCATCTGCCACCCGCATAAATAATTTTCAGAAATAGATCTCATCTACTCCAAAATTATATTATGCAATACCAAGACATCTCCATGTATTCTAAATCGTAACCTGCATCTACGCATAGCACGGCTCTTGATGCCACTGTAAGGGAACGCGACAGAAAACAAAAAAATTCGGTACAGCGAGCACGCCCAGGACCACTATGGAGACTGCATACAGGGTTTGATCTGATCATTACCGACTCGTAGCGCAGCGAAAGAAGAGTCGATGTAGATCGTCGGTGCAGATCCCCGCAGCTAGGATTTACAACCTCCTAACCGCGAGGATGTACTCCCTCGTCGGACAGCCCTTTGGGAGGCGGTCGGACAGTCCCTTGGATGATGTCACGGACAGCCCTTCGGGAGGACCCTCGAAACCCGAACGGTAACTCGGACAGCCCTTCGGGAGGACACTCGAACAGCCCCTTGGGCAAAAGATCGAAACTACGACCTCTCTACGGGGTTGCACACATACGGTGTCAGCTATCCGACAGGGCTTCGCCGTCCAGAACTAGTTCCTGCCGGAACCCAGACAGCCTTTCGGCTCTATGAAACTATTTCGCAGGGAGGGAGAGAGAAGCCAGAAATGTCATGGCATGTGTATGAGAGCAAGGGATGAGTGTGGAGAGAACCTCTCCACCTCTATTTATAGGAAAGCCCAAGGGGAAAAATACCCAAAAAACCCATCACATGGATCCTCCATAAGGGCATAAAAGGAAGGCAAGTGGAGCTCCATGGAGGAGCTCCAACTTGGCTGGCCACCTCTAGCCCCCCCCCCCAAGGGGGTTCCTTGCTCCCCAATCCCTTCTAGAAGCCTTTTGGGAAAAGCCCTAAAAGGTGGCTTTCCAAAAAATTAACCATAAAGTGATTTTCACTATTCACGGAACCAATTTTCCGCGACCGTTAAATCCAAAAATATTTCTATGGGTCTTAGAATAATTCCAGTACCCACTAAAATGATTTTGGATTCGTTCTGAAACAATTCCGGATTAGTGATTTTCATCTGCGAAAAGCAACCAAACCGGTTCCTGCAGCTCCGGAACATTTCCGGTTTTTATCCCGGAAAAATCCCAGAAGTTTCCAGAATAATTCTGGCACCCTCCAAGAATTTCCAGGCGTGTGCCGAAACCAATTTGACTTAATGGCATACCCCGAAACAACTTTTCAGTTTTACCGAAACTATTCCGGTGTTCTCTCCGGAACGTTTCCGTTGTCTCTGAAACTTTTCCGGTGACTTTCTCTCAGACTCCCTGTCTAGCATTCATGTGACGCCCTCTGCTCGACCGTGCACTAATCATACACGCAAACATGCATGCTCGAAATCAGAGACGCACGGGAAGATATCACAACACAACTCTAAACTCAAATTTTAAACATAAATCTTCATATTACAAACAAGGGGTCACGAGGACCCAAATACATAAGTCATACACACAAATAATATCTGGGTACAGACATAGTTAGTCAAGTTTGCCTTAAGAAGGCTAGCACAAACAGTGACACTAGATCAAAAAGGCGAAGGCCTCCTGCCTAGGGCCTCCAAACTACTCCTGGTCGACTGGCTCAACCCAGTAGTACGTGCCTCCGGGGCTCTACTGGTAGTAATATCCTACGGTGGCGTCTGGCTCCTAGACTCCATCATATGGTCGCAAGTATCGGGTATAGGGGAAAAGGGAAGCAAAGCAACCGTGAGTACTCATCCAAAGTACTCGCAAGACTGACCTCAGAACTATGCTAAGTATGCATCGGTATCAAAGGAATGGGGCTATATCTTTGGACTGAACTGCAAAATGCCAGAATAGAGGGGGAGAAGCCTAGCCTATCGAAGACTAGCATCTTGAAACAATCTTGCAGCATTAGAAGAGTGCAGATCAGCATATTATAAATTAACAAGCATGTTGAAGCAAAGCCCAGAGATCCTTCCTCGACTCCCTGCGAGAAAGCGATCCCGGAGCTTATAATTAATTAACATGTATCCAGTTCAAATAGTGGTAGATCGGGATACAACACTGAGCGTCCTGTTACCGTGGACACGGCTATTAGAATAGATAACTTCCCTGCAGGGGTGCACTACTGTTACCCAACACGCTCGATTACATCTGGCCGGACACACTTGCTGGGTAATGCCCGGCCTTGGGTAATCGACACGACGCAGTCCTACCTAGGCTCAGCAGAGAGGTCAACACGCCGGTCTAAATCCTAAGTGCGAAGGGGTCTTGGGCCATCAGCCTTTGCACTCCTGCACGTTGCGAGACTGGCCGGGGCCCAGGTGCGACACTGTATACACAAGTGACGTAACCAGCCCACCCCAGCAATCAGCCCGCATCTTTGAGCAGTGACGTCTGAAGAGCTTTAGGCTGATACATACAACGAAGAGGGTCCCATAACCATTATCCCACGTGGTGGTGGTGCGTATAGGGCCAACGACCCACTCAGATCAAATACCCAAATCCGTTAGGCGTATTTAGTAACTCGCAGAGACGATCAGGATTTCTGTCGCTCCGACTTGGTAACACACGGATCACGATCAGGGTGGCCTCCACCTGCCCTGTCGTTCCGCCACAGTATCACTCGCGGGTGCCCTCCTGGCAAAACCGACTTCATATTTCCCAGCGGGTACCCCTCGGGGTCGACCTGCCTGTAACAAAGGTCAAAGTAACCGTGTGTCCAAAGTATCGAGGAGGGATCCGAGGAATCACCCTCGAAGGATTCCCACTCGAGGAGTTGCACGACGGAAGCTTTATCGGAAGTGATGAAAGAGGAATCACCCTCGGTAACTCACAACCGGATAGCTATTCTACAGAGGCATCATCGGTAGTGAGATAAGAAGTACCACCCTCGGCACTCGATGCCAGCTCTGCAGAGTCGGACAACTTAGGGGGAATGTGCGGTGATGTGCTGTTTTCAGCCCGTTCGATCATATCGATCGGGGCACAGGTACTAAAGCGGGGCAACTACAGCAAGGAAGAGGGCCACGGATGGTTTAACATCCAACCTATACTAAGTGGTTTGGATAACAGGCAGGTATCAATAACAGTTACAAGAACAGGCTATGCATCAGAATAGGATAAAGCAAAGCAGTAGCAATTTTCTAATGCAAGCGGGAGGAAGAAGGAATAGGTGATATAGGCATGCGTCAAGGGGGGTTGCTTGCCTGGAAGCTCTGCTGAGAGGGGCTGGTCGTCTGAAGGCTGCTCGTCTGGAGCGTAGTCGTACTCAGCTACGTCGGCGGCGGTCTCGGCGTCTATCGGGAGAGAAGGAGGGGGAAGAAACAATAAATTCATGGCAACAATGCAACAGCGATGCATGACATGCCTAAATAATTTGCAGAGGTGATTTATTGCCTATCCAAGTATTTTAGATAATTTAGGAATTTATTTGGAATTATTTTATTAAGGTCATGCACTATTCATCTATCGAATACGGGCAAAAAGTTTCATCTCCGGTATGTTAGAGGGGTGTGGCAGGCATGTGGGTAGGATATGTTGACACCAGATTTTGGCATGGTCAAAAACATAATTAAGAAGGCCTCAAATGGAAAAGTGCTCAAGGTGAGAAAGTTCCGTATCATCGAAAGGAGAAACTTTGATATTTGAGCCATAGCCATCCGATCTCATCTCTAAGGCCGAAGTTGTGTTTGAAGTGTATGCAGAACACTATTCGGCTGATTACGCCCCCAAGCGGCCTTATATGAGAAAAGTTTCTACACGGATTGTCTTTGTCTCATCGAATCGATCGATTTTGATATAAAATTCGTCTCAATCCGAGTTCGTATGCAAAAGTTATGGCCGTTACAAGATTGCTGATACAGCAGAGAACGGTACTACCGCTCCAATAAGCAGTACTACCGCTTGAGCGGTACTACCGTTCCTACTACCGCGTCTACTACCGCTTACGAAAAAGTTTCTGGCATCCCGAGACCCTAAGCGGTACTAGAGCGGTACTAGAGCGGTACTACCGCCCAGAACGGTACTACCGTGCCCAGAACGGTACTACCGCTTGCCTATAGCCGCACAGACTCGGGCAGATCGAAAAAGTCCGAGTTTGGCTGCGTTTTTTGACCCTTCGGAAGGAAATCTGGGTCCGTGTCCTGTACGGGAAGTCCAACCCCCTCTTAAATAGAAGAGGTGATGGCCGATTAAAACAACACACAATCGAAACAAAACACATACACATCTTTTTGCCCTAACCCTAGTTTTTCTTCTTCCTCGTTCTTCGCCTGTTCTTGTTCTTGCAGGGCAGCGATCCACGAGGCTCCAGGGGCGTTCAGGACGACTTGGAGCAGCCAATCGTCGTCGGCTTCCTCCGACGGGGTCCCTCCTGAGGAACCGGGGCGTCTGGTCCACTAAAGCGCCCGTCAACTGTCTTGCGTATCGCGCTGTCGGTCGGGCCTCCTTCGGCGTGAGCTGCGGAGCATCTCCCCCGGCGTCGAGGGTACACGTGACGTGTTCGTGTGTCAACAGGATATTCAGATTCTTCACATTTTTCTGATCATTTTTCATATATAAATTATTTTCATCCGAGTTACGGTTTATTTTATATGATTTTTCAAAGTTTTATTGATTTTCTAGAATTTCTGAAATTATTTAATTCCGAATTATCCAAAACAGTAGTTGTGACGTCAGCATGATGTGGGGGTGATGTCAGCGGTCAACTACGGCTGACCAGAGTCAAACCTGACCAGTGGGTCCCACTGGTCAGTGACTCACTTAACTAAACAAAGGTTAATTTAATTAAACTAACCTAATTAAGTTAATTAACAGGTGGGCCCACACTGTCAGTGACTGAATAGACTAATTAATTTTGGTTTAAATTTAAACTAGCTTAATTAGTCGCGGGACCCACATGTCAGTGACCGTGGGTGCCCAGTCAGCACCGTTCAACCGAGTCAACTGGGCCAAAGGGACCCAGCAGTTAGTGGCACCGGGGGCCCCACATGTCGGGCCACGTTGGCGTCGTCGGCGCCGTCGCCGGAATCACGCCGGAGACCAAATCTGCGGCGGCGCGGCCTCGGGTTTCGCCAGAAATCGGCCACAGGCCACCATTTTGATCGCAGGAGGTCACGTTCGAACGCGCGCGAAGTGGCGCATCCAGCGGTGGTACTGGCTCGGCCGGAGATGGCCGGAATCTACGACGGTTAGCGGCGAGGCGGACGCCGGAGTTCGGCCGTGTTCGGGTATGGCTCTACGGGGTACGGTGAGGCACGTGTGGGGGTCCGTACGGGCGAGCTGAGCACGGCTATGAGCTCGGTTGAGCTCAACGGCGATTTTGACCGCGACGACGAGCTCATCGGCGGCGTGCGGTTCGGCCATCTCCAATGCGGCGTCTACGGCGACGGAAACGCGCGGGAGAGAGAGAGAGGAAAAGATGCGCGGGCTTACAGTGAGCCTACAGGTGTGCTCAAGCCTGCTCGGGGAGGCTCGTCGGCGGTGAATCGGCGACGGAGAAGAAGAAGCCCGAGGAGGAAGAAGAGAAGTAGCGCTCGCGGTGGGGGCTCCCGGCTCCAATGGCGTGCACCAATCGACGTAGCGGACGACGGCGATGCCCTATGACATCTCGGCGAGGCTTGGGGACGACGGAGAACGCGGGATTAAGCGGTGGCGGCGACGGAGTCTCGGGCGAGGTGCGAGACAGAGAGAGGCAAGGCGAGTGGGGGCGAATGGGGCAGGCTAGGGTTTCGGGGAGGACGAGAGAGGCTCGAGGGTGGCCTTATCCACCAGGGGGAGGCGGCGGATGGCCGATAGCGAGGCGATCCGCAATCGGGCGTGCGCGCGCGTCGACACCTGCCCGAGGAGGACGACGATCTGCGAGGTGGGCTGGGCTGGCTACTGTGCACTTGCGGCCCAAGTGCACAGTAGGCCTTTGCCCCTTTCCTTTTTCTTTTTCTTTCTTCTGTCTTTATTTCTGTTTTGGAAAATGTTTGGCTACAATTTGGCTTTTGTAAAATATGAGTCTGGTCCATTTAAATACTAGGTATTATCTAGTACTACCAGAAATTGGTTTGGAGATAATATTATTTCATTTGTAATTTCATTAAATAAAATGGGATTAATTATTGCTGTTTGGTATTGTTTTGATGATGTTAGTGTCATCTAGGTATTTTAGGTGATGTTGTTTTCCTGAACATAATTAGAAATATATTATTTGCTATTTAATGAACATTTTTATTTCCAAATTGGAACAACTTTTATTTTCCACTTTAATTTGAATTTCAATTTGAATTGGAATTTTAAATGAGATATAATGCAAATGACGATCAAGCAATGTTAAGCATGGTGACTTGGCATTATCAAGACGTGATCACTGTAGCTATTACATGGGGATGTTACAATTCTCCTCCTCTAAAAGAAATTCTCGTCCCGAGAATTAAGAGGTAGGCTGGAAGAGAGCGGGGTATTCGTCACGAAGACGATCTTCGCGTTCCCAAGTGGCTTCATCTTCAGAATGATTCGACCACTAAACTTTAAGGAAACTGATTGCCTTCTCACGGGTTCGTCGTTCAGCTTGATCAAGAATGCGGATCGGATACTCTTGATAAGAAAGATCCTCTTGCAGCTCAAGCATTTCATGATCCACTGCTCGGATAGGATTCTTGAAGCAGCGACGGAGTTGCGACACATGGAAGACATCATGAACTTGAGAAAGGTTCGGCGGCAATTCCAATTGATATGCCACTTCTCCTCGTCTTGCGAGAATACGGAACGGGCCAATGTAGCGAGGAGCTAACTTGCCCTTGATCCCAAAACGGTGAGTGCCCTTCATCGGAGTGACACGAAGGTAAGCTTGTTCGCCAGGTTGATAGACCATTACCTGGTGTTTTCGGTCATAATTGCTCTTCTAACGAGACTGAGCAGTTTTCAAATGTTCACGGACAATGCGGACTTGTTCTTCAGCTTGTTGAATAATGTCCGGTCCGAAGAGTGGCCGTTCCCCAGTTTCTGACCAATTCAGAGGGGTTCGGCACTTACGTCCATATAGAACTTCAAAGGGTGCCATCTTCAAACTAGCCTGATATCTATTGTAGTAAGAGAATTCAGCATACGGAAGAGATTCCTCCCATTTCTTACCGAATGAGATGACACAAGCTCGAAGCATATCTTCAAGCACTTGATTAACTCGTTCAACTTGTCCCTGGGACTGGGGGTGAAAAGCGGTGCTGAAGGACAAATGAGTTCCCATAGCTTCTTGGAAACTGTTCCAAAATCTTGAGGTAAAGAGGTTGCCATGGTCTGAACTGATCTCCAATGGAACACCGTGGAGTGACACAATTCTGGAAACATACAAGTCTGCTAACTGGCTAGCAGTGATTGTCTCCTTGACTGGCAGAAAGTGAGCAACCTTTGAGAATCGGCTAATGACGACAAAGATAGCATCATGACCCTTCTGCGACCTGGGAAAACCAGTAATGAAATCCATTTCAACTTTGTCCCATTTCCGTTCAGGAATAGCAAGTGGTTGTAGAGTTCCAGCAGGCCTTTGATGTTCTGCTTTGATGCGACGGCAAACGTCACACTCAGCAACATAGCGAGCAATGTCTCGCTTCATATCAGGCTACCAATATCTCTGTCGAATGTCTTGGTACATCTTGGTACTACCAGGGTGAATTGAAAGAGGTGTATCATGAGCTTCTTTCATGACACGCGGGGTCAGATCCAGATTGTCCTTTCTGGGAACCACTAAGCGATTCTTGAAGAACAAGGTGCCATCAGCATCAACAGTGAAGAATGAGTTCCTTCCCCTTTTGAGACCGCGCTTAATTTTCTCGACCTCAGAGTCAGCTTTCTGTATATGCTTGATGAGGTCCTCGAGATCTAGTTCAAGAACCAGGGTATTGAGATAACCCCGAGGAACAATATGGAGATTCAACTTACGAAGTTCTTCATAAAGAATAGTTTGTGCTTGCTGAACCATGAGGTTATTGCAATAGGATTTGCGACTCAAAGCATCGGCCATTACATTAGCCTTGCCAGGGGTATAAGAGATATCCATGTCATAGTCGGCTATTGTCTCGAGCCATCTTTGTTGACGGAGGTTCAAATCTGGTTGAGTATACAGATACTTCAGGCTTTCGTGATCCGTGTATATCTCGCAACGATTACCAAGAAGGTAATGTCGCCACAGCTTCAAAGCATAGATAACTGCTGCTAACTCAAGATCATGTGTTGGATACTTATCTTCGTGAGGACGCAACTGGCGAGGGCCATAAGACTGTCCGCTCTTGCATTAGGACACAGCCTAATCCTTGACGGGATGCGTCGCAATATATCACAAAGTCCTTGCGAGTATCTGGGGGTGCTAGCACTGGGGCAGAGGTCAACTTGTCCTTGAGCATCTGGAAACTTTCTTGGCACTTGTCTGTCCACTCAAACTTCTTGCCTTTGTGGAGCAAATCAGTCAATGGCTTAGCAATTTTGGAAAAGTTCTCGACGAATCGGCGGCAATAGCTGGCGAGACCAAGAAAACTCCTGACTTGCTTAACAGTTTGTGGAGGAGTCCAGTCAAGAATAGCCTGAACTCGTTCTGGGTTAACAGCAATGCCACCTTTGGAAATCACATGACCAAGATAAGTAACCTCAGATAACTAGAATTCACACTTAGAGTATTTGGCATATAGCTGATGTTCTCGGAGTTTCTCCAATACAAGCTGAAGATGTTCGGCATGCTCTTCTTCATTCTTAGAATATATAAGGATATCATCCAAATAAACCATGACGAATTTGTCAAGGTAGTCCATGAAGATATAGTTCATCAATCGAGAGAAAGTTGCTGGAGCATTAGTTAATCCGAAGGACATGACGGTGTACTCGTTTGATCCATAGCGAGTAACGAAAGCTGTCTTCGGAATATCCTCCTTACGAACTCGGATCTGATGATAACCCAACCTTAAGTCGAGTTTAGAGAACACGGAGGATCCAGCAAGTTGATCATAAAGATCGTTGATCCAGGGAAGTGGATATTTGTTCTGGATTGTTGCTTGGTTAATAGGCCGATAGTCCTGGACCAATCGGTTAGTTCCATCCTTCTTCTTAACAAAGAGAGAAGGTGCTCCCCAAGCAGAGGAACTAGGACGGATGAAACCCTTTTTAAGTGACTTGTCGATTTCCTCCTTAAGTTCAAGGAGTTCATGCGGCGGCATCTTGTATGGGTGCTTAGCAATAGGGGTAGTGCCTGGTTTCAAGTCGATGACGAATTCAACGGCTCTAACAAGGGGTATTCCAGGAAGTTCTTCCGGAAAGACGTCCGGAAAATCGCGAACGACTGGAACGTTCTCAATTCCCTCAAGAGGTGAGGCGTTCAACGCATTCAGAGCATATATCTGAGCTTCGGCATTCCGGGTAATTCGGGCGGTGTAGTTCACTATCTCATCGGAGGGGTGAAGAAGTTGGATGACTTTGGTGGCACAATTGATCGAAGCAATGTGAGCTTTCAACCAATCCATTCCCAGAATGAGATCTATGGTGGAAGACTTCAGAACAATAGGGGAGTCCAGGAATTCCAATCCCTCAATTTCGACGGTGACGTTAGGTGCGATCATGTCAGTATGACAATGGCCCGCAGGAGTTTTAACGACTAACGGGGTATGCATCTTTTCATATTGTATGCCATGCATGAATGCAAATGCTCCAGAGACGAATGAATGTGATGCTCCTGAATCAAATAAAACAGAAGCGGGTACTGAGTTAACGAGAAGGGTACCCATCACAGTGGCAGGTTGATCCTGAACTTCTTCGATATCGACGTGGTAAGCCTGTCCACGTCCATAAGCAGAAGACCCAGTATTATAGTTGCAGGCCTGGTTGTTGCCACGGCCATTGCCACGGCCAGTAGAAGGAAGTGCCAACTGATTCTGATTCTGGCGGCAGTCCTTGGCAAGGTGACCTGGGCGGCGACACTTGAAACACAGATCATCTTCGGGACGAAGAGGAGCAGCACGTGGTGGAGCAGCTTGAGCTCTTGGCTGCCTCGGTGGTGGAGGAGGCAGACGAGGTGCCACATAGGATGGCCTTAGCGCAGGGGCAGTTGGACGATACACACTGTTTGGAATCCAGATTTTACGCCTTTGTCCTGAGCTCGAAGAGGAGCCAATGTCACGTTGGCGCTTCTGTGACTCCTTGTGCTCCATCTGAGCGGTCTCAACCTGGATAGCCTTGTTCACCAGAGTGGCGAAGTCGGCGAAGTCATGAACAGCAAGTGCAAGCTTGAGGTCTAGGTGGAGTCCATCGCAAAATTTCTCCTGTCTGCGAGCATCTATGGTAACGTCTTCTTCAGCATAGCGGGACAGGTTAAGGAATTCCCGCTGATAAGCTTCGATAGTCTTACTGCCCTAAGTGAGGTTGCGAAACTCCCTTTTCTTCCGGTCCATGATTCCCTGAGGAATGTAGCGGGCGCGGAAAGCAGTCTGAAACTCGTTCCAAGTAATGACTGTCCCAGCAGGTAGTGAACTCCTGTGGGTGTGGCACCATTGAGCAGCGGCACCCTTCAAGAAGTAGGACGCGAAGGTGACAAAGTTAGCGGGGGCGACATTGGCAGACTCCATCTCGTATGTGATGTCGCGAAGCCAATCATCAGCATCTAGTGGCTGTTCAGAGTTGCGGTAAACAGCAGGGTTGAGACGCACAAACTCCTACAGAGTTATTGGGGCAGGTGGCTGATTCTGAGCATTCTGGTTCTGTTGTGGAAACTGAGCCATGATTCCAACCATGAACTGGCGGTTCAGCTCGAATTGCTGCATCATAGCTGCCATATAGTCTGGCGGGGGTGGATCGTTGGCACCACGGCCACGACCACCTGGTCTAACCATCCTGCTAAAAATTTAACAGGGGGTAGTCTAGTAAAAACAACTGCAAGTGTTTAGAAACATCCATGATGTAACACAACAATGAATAAGTAGTGCAATAGATACATAACAGTAGTCAATTAAGACATACAGATCCATACATAGAGTCGCTTACACGCGGACAGCATAAAGTCAGAAAATTAAAAGCTAGACATACTAGGCGGCGCGCAGGCATGCGGTGAGGAATACACAATGAGACATAGCAAAGGCTACATCAACATCGGGGAAAACCACTGAAACGGGGTAACTGCAAGTGCGGATGATGAGTGCTCAAGGCAGAAAAGTCCTGCTCTCCGTGTGCACTCTGATGTAGAACCCGATCTTGAACTGGAAGAAGAGGTCCACGTGCAGGTGTGTGACCTCCAACAGCAGGCCAATCAATACCTGAAGGCATCTGACTCCTGCGCGGGTAAAGGATGTACTCTGGATGTATCCCTACACGAACAGCTGGTAGCAACTGTGTCATAGCATCATAGAGACGTGCTCAAGTGGCAAACAACTCGACGGCAAGAGCCCGGGCAGTGCGATCCAGAGCCTGAGTGCACTGAATCAAAACCTGCGGGTCGTAACGACGTCGCTCGTAAGGGGCACAGACAGCTGTGTAGTATCCGGTAGCATCTCCCGCAGGGGCATACGGAATGTATCGGAACTCGGAGTCATCCAAGCGACTATGCTCTCCACGGAGACGTGCGACAACAGAATAGGCAGCATCATGGACTGCCATCTCAACCGTCACGCCGATACCGTGAAAAGTGTGCAACTCAGTGTCGGAGTTGTCCCGCTGATCAAAGATACGAACATCAGCATGATACTGCTCCTGGTTGAACTCACGGAAATCCTCGTAAACCATGTACTCGGGGTACCAGCGGTAGCCCAATCTGGTCAGGAGGGTGATCAGGACAGCTGGAAAACCAGGCGTATCAGGAGCCCAAGTGCGAAGCACAAGCTGCGTCGCAGGGCGCGGCGGAAACAAGCGATCCATCTGAAACAGAGGAAATTTCAAGATTGTCACATGACAGTGTGAGAAGCATATAATAACTTGGAGAGAAAGGTTAAACAGACCAATGGAAAAGAAAATGTGATTATCAGATTAATCAGATCAATGGGAAGGAATAAGTGCAGATAATTCAGCTCTCCGGGTGAACGCGATTACGAGAACCTAGTGTTAAATTTAGAAAAATCATTTAACCCGAAAAGAAGAGGATTCAGAGTCCCAGAGTATGGAAGAGGAATAAAAGATCCTAATACCACCCATTGACGACGTGGGCCCGTAAGCCACACAGCCATGTTAGTAAAACAGTTTTTCAAAGACTAGACTCAACTTCGACCAAGGAATCTGAAGGGGGCTCCCTACAGGCAGTTGATGGAAATATGCCCTAGAGGCAATAATAAAGTTGTTATTATTTTATATTTCCTTGTTCATGATAAAGGTTTATTATTCATGCTAGAATTGTATTGACCAGAAACTTAAATACATGTGTGAATACATAAACAAATACCGTGTCCCTAGTGAGCCTCTACTAGACTAGCTCGTTGATCAAAGATGGTTAAGGTTTCCTAACCATAGACATGAGTTGTCATTTGATAATGGGATCACATCATTAGGAGAATGATGTGATGGAAAAGACCCATCCGTTAGCTTAGCATATGATCGTTCTGTTTATTGCTACTGCTTTCTTGAATGTCAAATACATGTTCCTCAGACCATGAGATCATGCCACTCCCGGATATCGGAGGAATACCTTGTGTACTATCAAACGTCACAACGTAACTGGGTGATCATAAAGATGCTCTACAGGTATCTCCAAAGGTGTCCGTTGAGTTGGCATGGATCGAGACTGGGATTTGTCACTCCGTGTTTCGGAGAGGTATCTCTGGGCCCTCTCGGTAATGCACATCATAAGAAGCTTGCAAGCAAAGTGACTAAGGAGTTAGTTACGGGATGATGTATTACGGAACGAGTAAAGAGACTTGCCGGTAACGAGATTGAACTAGGTATGGAGATACTGACGATCGAATCTCGGGCAAGTAACATACCGACGGACAAAGGGAATTACGTATGTTGTCATTGCGGTTCGACCGATAAGATCTTCGTGGAATATGTAGGAACCAATATGAGCATCCAGGTTCCGCTATTGGTTATTGACCGGAGAGGCGTCTCAGTCATGTCTACATCATTCCCGAACCCGTAGGGTCCGCACGCTTAACGTTCGTTGACGATATAGTGTTATATGAGTTATGTAAATTGGTAAACGAATATTGTTCGGAGTCCCGGATGAGATCCCGGACGTCACGAGGAGTCTCGGAATGGTCGAGAGGTAAAGATTTATATATGGGAAGTCATATTTTGGGTTCCGAAAAAAGGTGCAGTTTTTTCGGTATTGTACCGGGAAGCTTCCAGAAGGTTCCGGAGGATTCCGGAGGGGTCCGGAAGTCCACAAGTGGGTCCACCACGTCCCAAAGGGCTGGCATGGGCTAAGGGGAGGCGCCCTGGCCTTATTAGGCCAGGCGCACCAAGTCCTCAAAAGCCCACGCAGCTAGGGAAGGAAAAAAGGGAGAGTCCTAGTAGGAATAGGATTGGACTTTGGAGTCCAAGTCCACGTGTGTACTATTCACAGTTACTGTTCACGTGGCACTATTCCTTCTACTCCAAGCCCCTACACATATATAAATAGAGGAGAGGGGGCGCCCCAAAGTACACAACATTGTCTTAGCCGTGTGCGGCGCCCCCCTCCACAGTTCCGTCCCTCGGTCATATTTTCGCAGTGCTTGGGCGAAGCCCTGCAGAGATAGCATCACCATCACCGTCACCACGCCATCGTGCTGCCGGAACTCATCCACTACCTTGTCGTCTTGCTGGATCAAGATGTCGAGGACGTCACTGAGCTGAACGTGTGCTGAACGCGGAGGTGCCGTACGTTCGGTGCTCGGTCGGTTGGATCGTGAAGTTGTTCGACGACATCAACCGCGTTGTTCTAACGCTTCCGCTTACGGTCTACGAGGGTACGTAGACAGACTCCCCCTCTCGTAGCTATGCATCCCCATGGATAGATCTTGCGTGTGCATAGAATTTTTTTTTGTTTTCCATGCAACGTTCCCCAACAGTGGTATCAGAGCCAGGTCTATGCGTAGATGATATGCACGAGTAGAACACAAAGAGTTGTGGGCGGTGATCGTCATACTGCTTACCACCAACATCTTATTTTGATTCGGCGGTATTGTAAGATGAAGCGGCCCGGACCAACCTTACATGTCCACGTACATGATTCCGGTTCCACCGACAGACATGCAACTTGTTTTGTATAAAGGTGGCTGGCGGGTGTCTGTTTCTCCTACTTTAGTTGAATCGAATTTGACTGTGGCCGGTCCTTGTTGAAGGTTAAAACAGCAAACTTGATAAATCACCGTTGTGGTTTTGTGCCGTAGGTAAGAACGGTTCTTGCTAGAAGCCCGTAGCAGCCACGTAAAACTTGCAACAACAAAGTAGAGGACGTCTAACTTGTTTTTGCAGGGTATGCTATGATGTGATATGGTCAAGACATGATGTGATATACGTTATTGTATGAGATGATCATGTTTTGTAATTTATCGGCAACCGGCAGGAGCCTTATGGTTGTCTCTTTATTGTATGAAATGCAAGCGCCATGTAATTGCTTTACTTTATCGCTATGCATTAGCAATAGTTGTAGAAGCAATAGTTGGCGAGACGACCACGACACAACGATGGAGATCAAGGTGTCGAGCCGGTGACAATGGAGATCATGACGATGCTTTGGAGATGGAGATCAAAAGCACAAGATGACGGCCATATCATGTCACATATTTTGATTGCATGTGATGTTTATCCTTTATGCATCTTATTTGCTTAGAACGACGGTAGCATTATAAGATGATCCCTTCACTAAATTTCAAGATAAAAGTGTTCTCCCCAAGTATGCACCGTTGCTAAAGTTCGTAGTTTCGAAGCATCTCGTGATGATCGGGTGTGACAGATTCTACGTTCACATACAACGGGTGTAAGCCAGTTTTACACAAGCAGAATACTTGGGTTAAACTTGACGAGCCTAGAATGTACAGACATGGTCTCGGAACACTGGAGACCGAAAGGTCGAACATGAGTCATATAGTAGATATGATCAACATGGATATGTTCACCATTGATGACTATCCCATCTCACGTGATGATCGGACATGGGCTAGTTGATTTGGATCATGTAACACTTAGTTAACTTGAGGGATTTTAATTTAAGTGGGAGTTCATTAGTAATTTGATTAATTGAACTTAATTTATCATGAACTTAGTCTTGATAGTTTCTTTGCATATCTATGTTGTAGATAAATGGCCCGTGCTACTGTTCCGTTGAATTTTAATGCGTTCCTTGAGAAAGCTAAGTTGAAAGATGATGGTAGCAAATACACGGACTGGGTCCGTAACTTGAGGATTATCCTCATTGCTGCACAGAAGAATTATGTCCTTGATGCACCGCTAGGTGATGGACCTGCTGCAGGAGCTGCTGTAGACGTTGTGAACGCCTGGCAGGCTCGATCTGATGACTACTCGATAGTTCATTGTGCCATGCTCTACGGCTTAGAACCGGGACTGCAAAAGCGTTTTGAACGCCACGGAGCATATGAGATGTTCCAAGAGCTGAAATTGATATTTCAAGCTAATGCCCGGGTTGAGAGATATGAAGTCTCCAACAAGTTCTTTAGCTGTAAGATGGAGGAGAATAGTTCTGTCAGTGAACACATACTCAGAATGTCTGGGTACCACAACCACTTGACTCAGCTGGGAATTGATCTTCCGGTTGAGAGTGTTATTGACAGAGTTCTTCAGTCACTGCCACCAAGCTATAAAGGCTTCGTGATGTACTATAATATGCAAGGGATGGAGAAGACAATTATTGAGCTCTTCGCGATGCTGAAATCAGTGGAGGTAGAAATCAAGAAGGAGCATCAAGTGTTGATGGTTAACAAAACCACTAGTTTAAGGAAAAAGGGCAAGGGAAAGAAGGGAACTTCAAGAAGAACGGCAAGCAAGTTGCCGCTCCCACGAAGAAACCCAAAGCTGGACCCAGGCCTGAAACAGAGTGCTTCTACGGCAAAGGGACTGGTCACTGGAAGCGGAACTGCCCCAAGTATTTGGCGGATAAGAAGGATGGCAAAGTGAGCAAAGGTATATTTGATATACATGTTATTGATGTGTTCCTCACTAATGCTCGCAGTAGCGCCTGGGTATTTGATACTGGTTCGGTTGCTCATATTTGTAACTCGAAACAGGAGCTACGGAATAAGCGAAGATTGGCTAAGGACGAGGTGACGATGCGCGTCGGGAATGGTTCCAAGGTTGATGTGATCGCCGTCGGCACGCTACCTCTACATCTACCTTCGGGATTAGTTTTAGACCTCAATAATTGTTATTTGGTGCCAGTGTTGAGCATGAACATTATATCTGGATCTTGTTTATTGCGAGACGGTTATTCATTTAAGTCAGAGAATAATGGTTGTTCTATTTATATGAGTATCATCTTTTATGGTCACGCACCTTTTGTGAATGGTCTATTCTTGTTGAATCTCGATCGTAGTAATACACATATTCATAATATTGATGCCAAAAGATGCAAAGTTGATAATGATAGTGCAACATACTTGTGGCACTGCCGTTTAGGTCATATTGGTGTAAAGCGCATGAAGAAACTCCATGCGGATGGACTTTTGGAATCTCTTGATTATGAATCATTTGATACTTGCGAACCATGCCTCATGGGCAAGATGACTAAAACTCCGTTCTCCGGAACAATGGAGCGAGCTACTGATTTGTTGGAAATAATACATACCGATGTATGCGGTCTGATGAATGTTGAAGCACGCGGCGGGTATCGTTATTTTCTAACCTTCACAGATGATTTGAGTAGATATGGGTATATCTACTTGATGAAACACAAGTCTGAAACATTTGAAAAGTTCAAAGAATTTCAGAGTGAAGTAGAGAATCATCGTAACAAGAAAATAAAGTTTCTACGATCTGATCGCGGAGACGAATATTTGAGTTACGAGTTTGGCCTTCATTTAAGAAAATGTGGAATTGTTTCACAACTCACGCCACCTGGAACACCACAGTGTAATGGTGTGTCCGAACGTCGTAATCGTACTTTATTGGATATGGTGCGTTCTATGATGTCTCTTACCGATTTGCCACTATCGTTTTGGGGTTATGCATTAGAGACAGCTGCATTCACGTTAAATAGGGCACCGTCTAAATCCGTTGAGACGACACTATATGAACTATGGTTTGGCAAGAAACCTAAGCTGTCGTTTCTTAAAGTTTGGGGATGCGATGCTTATGTGAAAAAGCTTCAACCTGATAAGCTCGAACCCAAAGCGGAGAAGTGCGTCTTCATAGGATACCCTAAAGAAACAATTGGGTACACCTTCTACCACATATCCGAAGGCAAGGTCTTTGTTGCCAAGAATGGGTCCTTTCTAGAGAAGGAGTTTCTCTCGAAAGAAGTGAGTGGGAGGAAAGTAGAACTTGATGAGGTAATTGTACCTTCTCTCGAATTGGAAAGTAGCTCATCAGAGAAAACCGTTCCCGTGATGCCTACACCATTAAGAGAGGAAGATAATGATAAAGATCATGAAACTTCAGATCAAGTTACTACTGAACTTCGTAGGTCGACCAGATTACGTTCCGCACCAGAGTGGTACGGTAATCCTGTTCTGGAAGTTATGTTGTTAGACAACAGCGAACCTACGAACTATGAAGAAGCTATGATAAGCCCGGATTCCGACAAATGGCTTGAGGCCATGAAATCTGAGATAGGATCCATGTATGAGAACAAAGTGTGGACTTTGGTGGACTTGCCCGATGATCGGCAAGCCATTGAGAATAAATGGATTTGTAAGAGGAAGACAGATGCTGATGGTAATATCACTATCTACAAAGCTCGACTTGTCGCGAAAGGTTTTCGACAAGTTCAAGGGGTTGACTACGATGAGACTTTCTCACCCGTAGCGATGCTTAAGTCTGTCCGAATCATGTTAGCAATTGCCGCATTTTATGATTATGAAATCTGGCAAATGGATGTCAAAACTGCATTCCTTAATGGTTTTCTCAAAGAAGAGTTGTATATGATGCAACCAGAAGGTTTTGTCGATCCTAAGGGTGCTAACAAAGTGTTCAAGCTCCAGCGATCCATCTATGGACTGGTGCAAGCATCTCGGAGTTGGAATATACGCTTTGATGAGGTGATCAAAGCATATGGTTTTGTACAGACTTACGGTGAAGCCTGTATTTACAAGAAAGTGAGTGGGAGCTCTGTAGCATTTCTAATATTATATGTGGATGACATATTGTTGATTGGAAATGATATAGAATTTTTGGATGGCATAAAGATACTTGAATAAGAATTTTTCAATGAAAGACCTCGGTGAAGCTGCTTATATATTGGGCATCAAGATCTATAGGGATAGATCAAGACGCTTGATAGGACTTTCACAAAGCACATACCTTGACAAAGTTTCGAAGAAGTTCAAAATGGATCAGTCAAAGAAAGGGTTCTTGCCTTTCTTGCAAGGTGTGAAGTTGAGTTAGACTCAATGCCCGACCACGGCAGAAGATATAGAGAAAATGAAAGTCATTCCCTATGCCTCAGCATAGGTTCTATTATGTATGCCATGCTGTGTACCAGACCTGATGTGTGCCTTGCCATAAGTTTGGCAGGGAGGTACCAGAGTAATCCAGGAGTGGATCACTGGACAGCGGTCAAGAATATCCTGAAGTACCTGAAAAGGACCAAGGACATGTTTCTCGTTTATGGAGGTGACGAAGAGCTCATCGTAAAGGGTTACGTCGATGCAAGCTTCAACACTGATCCGGATGACTCTAAGTCACAAACCGGATACGTATTTATATTAAATGGTGGAGCTGTCAGTTGGTGCAGTTCCAAGCAGAGCGTCGTGGCGCGATCTACGTGTGAAGCGGAATACATAGCTGCTTCGGAAGCAGCACATGAAGGAGTCTGGATGAAGGAGTTCATATCCGATCTAGGTGTAATACCTAGTGCATCGGGTATAATGACAATCTTTTGTGACAACACTGGAGCAATTGCCATAGCCAAGGAGCCCATGTTTCACAAGAAGACCAAACACATCAAGAGATGCTTCAACTCCATTCGTGAATATGTCTAGGATGGAGACATAGAAATTTGCAAAGTACACACGGATCTGAATGTGGCAGACCTGTTGACTAAGCCTCTTCCACGAGCAAAACATGATCAGCACCAAGACTCCATGGGTGTTAGATTCATTACTATGTAATCTAGATTATTGACTCTAGTGCAAGTGGGAGACTGATGGAAATATGCCCTAGAGGCAATAATAAAGTTGTTATTATTTTATATTTCCTTGTTCATGATAAAGGTTTATTATTCATGCTAGAATTGTATTGACCGGAAACTTAAATACATGTGTGAATACATAAACAAATACCGTGTCCCTAGTGAGCCTCTACTAGACTAGCTCGTTGATCAAAGATGGTTAAGGTTTCCTAACCATAGACATGAGTTGTCATTTGATAACGGGATCACATCATTAGGAGAATGATGTGATGGACAAGACCCATCCGTTAGCTTAGCATATGATCGTTCTGTTTATTGCTACTGCTTTCTTGAATGTCAAATACATGTTCCTCAGACCATGAGATCATGCAACTCCCGGATATCGGAGAAATACCTTGTGTGCTATCAAACGTCACAACGTAACTGGGTGATCATAAAGATGCTCTACAGGTATCTCCGAAGGTGTCCGTTGAGTTGGCATGGATCGAGACTGGGATTTGTCACTCCGTGTTTTGGAGAGGTATCTCTGGGCCCTCTCGGTAATGCACATCATAAGAAGCTTGCAAGCAAAGTGACTAAGGAGTTAGTTACGGTATGATGTATTACGGAACGAGTAAAGAGACTTGCCGGTAACGAGATTGAACTAGGTATGGAGATACCGACGATCGAATCTCGGGCAAGTAACATACCGACGGACAAAGGGAATTACGTATGTTGTCATTGCGGTTCGACCGATAAGATCTTCGTGGAATATGTAGGAACCAATATGAGCATCCAGGTTCCGCTATTGGTTATTGACCGGAGAGGCGTCTCAGTCATGTCTACATCATTCCCGAACCCGTAGGGTCCGCATGCTTAACGTTCGTTGACGATATAGTGTTATATGAGTTATGTGAATTGGTAACCGAATATTGTTCGGAGTCCCGGATGAGATCCCGGACGTCACGAGGAGTCTCGGAATGGTCAAGAGGTAAAGATTTATATATGGGAAGTCATATTTTGGGTTCCGGAAAAAGGTGCAGTTTTTTCGGTATTGTACCGGGAAGCTTCCAGAAGGTTCCGGAGGATTCCGGAGGGGTCCGGAAGTCCACAAGTGGGTCCACCATGTCCCAAAGGGCTGGCATGGGCTAAGGGGAGGCGCCCTGGCCTTATTGGGCCAGGCGCACCAAGTCCTCAAAAGCCCACGAAGCTAGGGAAGGAAAAAAGGGAGAGTCCTAGTAGGAATAGGATTGGACTTTGGAGTCCAAGTCCACGTGTGTACTATTCACGGTTACCGTTCACGTGGCACTATTCCTTCTACTCCAAGCCCCTACACATATATAAATAGAGGAGAGGGGGCGCCCCAAAGCACACAACATTGTCTTAGCCGTGTGCGGCGCCACCCTCCACAGTTCCGTCCCTCGGTCATATTTTCGCAGTGCTTGGACGAAGCCCTGCGGAGATAGCATCACCATCACCGTCACCACGCCGTCGTGCTGCCGGAACTCATCCACTACCTCGCCGTCTTGCTGGATTAAGAAGTCGAGGACGTCACTGAGCTGAACGTGTGCTGAACGCGGAGGTGCCGTACGTTCGGTGCTCGGTCGGTTGGATCGTGAAGTTGTTCGACGACATCAACCGCGTTGTTCTAACGCTTCCGCTTATGGTCTACGAGGGTACGTAGACACACTCCCCCTCTCGTAGCTATGCATCTCCATAGATAGATATTGCGTGTGCATAGAATTTTTTTTTGTTTTCCATGCAACGTTCCCCAACAGCAGTCGGCTCTGATACCAACTTGTGACGCCCTCTGCTCGACCGTGCACTAATCATACACGCAAACGTGCACCCTCGAGATCAGAGACGCACGGGAAGATATCACAACACAACTCTAAACTCAAATTTTAAACATAAATCTTCATATTACAAACCAGGGGTCACGAGGACCCGAATACATAAGTCATACACACAAATAATATCTGGGTACAGACATAGTTAGTCAAGTTTGCCTTAAGAAGGCTAGCACAAACAGTGACACTAGATCGAAAAGGCGAAGGCCTCCTGCCTAGGGCCTCCGAACTACTCCTGGTCGACTGGCTCAACCAAGTAGTACGTGCCTCCGGGGCTCTCCGGGTAGTAATCTCCTGCGGTGGTGTCTGGCTCCTGGACTCCATCATCTGGTCGCAAGTATCGGGTATAGGGGAAAAGGGAAGCAAAGCAACCGTGAGTACTCATCCAAAGTACTCGCAAGACTGACATCAGAACTATGCTAAGTATGCATCGGTATCAAAGGAATGGGGCTATATCTTTGGACCGAACTGCAGAATGCCAGAATAGAGGGGGAGAAGCCTAGCCTATCGAAGACTAGCATCTTGAAGCAATCTTGCAGCATTAGAAGAGTGCAGATCAGCATATTATAAATTAACAAGCATGTTGAAGCAAAGCCCAAAGATCCTTCCTCGACTCCCTGCGAGAAAGCGATCCCGGAGCTTATAATTAATTAACATGTATCCAGTTCAAATAGTGGTAGATCGGGATACAACACTGAGCGTCCTGTTACTGTGGAGACGACTATTCGAATAGATAACTTCCCTGCAGGGGTGCACTACTGTTACCCAACACGCTCGATTACATCTGGCCGGACACACTTGCTGGGTAATGCCCGGCCTCGGGTAATCGACACGACGCAGTCCTACCTAGGCTCAGCAGAGAGGTCAACACGCCGGTCTAAATCCTAAGAGCGAAGGGGTCTAGGGCCATCGCCCTTTGCACTCCTGCACGTTGCGAGACTGGCCGGGGCCCAGGCGCAACACTGTATACACAAGTGACGTAACCAGCCCACCCCAGCAATCAACTCGCATCTCTGAGCTGTGACGTCTGAAGAGCTTTCGGCTGATACATACGACGTAGAGGGTCCCATAACCATTATCCCACGTGGTGGTAGTGCGTATAGGGCCAACGACCCACCCAGATCAAATACCCAAATCCGTTAGGCGTATTTAGTAACTCGCAGAGACGATCAGGATTTCTGTCGCTCCGACTTGGTAACACACGGATCACGATCAGGGTGGCCTCCGCCTGCTCTGTCGTTCCGCCACAGTATCACTCGCGGGTGCCCTCCTGGCAAACCCGACTTCATATTTCCCCGCGGGTACCCCTTGGGGTCGACCCGCCTGTAACAAAGGTCAAAGTAATCGTGTGTCCAAAGTATCGAGGAGGGATCCGAGGAATCACCCTCGAAGGATTCCCACTCGAGGAGTTGCAAGACGGAAGCTTTATCGGAAGTGATGAAAGAGGAATCACCCTCGGTAACTCACACCCGGATAGCTATTCTACAGAGGCATCATCGGTAGTGAGATAAGAAGTACCACCCTCGGCACTCGATGCCAGCTCTGCAGAGTCGGACAACTTAGGGGGAATGTGCGGTGATGTGCTGTTTTCAGCCCGTTCGATCATATCGATCGGGGCACAGGTACTAAAGCGGGGCAACTACAGCAAGGAAGAGGGCCACGGATGGTTTAACATCCAACCTATACTAAGTGGTTTGGATAACAGGCAGGTATCAATAACAGTTACAAGAACAGGCTATGCATCAGAATAGGATAAAGCAAAGCAGTAGCAATTTTCTAATGCAAGCAGGAGGAAGAAGGAATAGGTGATATAGGCATGCGTCAAGGGGGGTTGCTTGCCTGGAAGCTCTGCTGAGAGGGGCTGGTCGTCTGAAGGCGGCTCGTCTGGAGCGTAGTCGTACTCAGCTACGTCGGCGGCGGTCTCGGCGTCAATCGGGAGAGAAGGAGGGGGAAGAAACAATAAATTCACGGCAACAATGCAACAGTGATGCATGACATGCCTAAATGATTTGCAGAGGACATTTATTGCCTATCCAAGTATTTTAGATAATTTAGGAATTTATTTGGAATTATTTTATTAAGGTCATGCACTATTCATCTATCGAATACGGGCAAAAAGTTCCATGTTCGGTATGTTAGAGGGGTGTGGCAGGCATGTGGGTAGGATATTCGGATTCTTCACATTTTTCTGATCATTTTTCATATATAAATTATTTTCATCCGAATTACGGTTTATTTTATATGATTTTCAAAGTTTTATTGATTTTCTGGAATTTCTGAAATTATTTAATTCCGAATTATCCGAAACAGTAGTTGTGACGTCAGCATGACGTGGGGGTGACTTCAGCGGTCAACTACGGCTGACCAGAGTCAAACCTGACCAGTGGGTCCCACTGGTCAGTGACTCACTTAACTAAACAGAGGTTAATTTAATTAAACTAACCTAAGTAAGTTAATTAACAGGTGGGCCCACACTGTCAGTGACTTAATAGACTAATTAATTTTGGTTTAAATTTAAACTAGCTTAATTAGTCGCGGGACCCACATGTCAATGACCGTGGGTGCCCAGTCAGCACCGTTGACTAGTCAACCCAGTCAACGGGGCCAGTGGGACCCAGCAGTCAGCGGCACCGGGGGCCCCACATGTCGGGCCACGTTGGCGTCGTCGGCGTCATCGCTGGAATCACGCCGGCGACAAAATCCGTGGCGGCACGGCCTCGGGTTTCGCCGGTAATCGGCCATAGGCCACCGTTTTGAACGCGGGAGGTCGCGTTCGAACGCGCGCGAAGTGGCGCGTCCAGCGGTGGTACTGGCTCGGCCGGAGACGGCCGAAATCTACGACGGTGAGCGGTGAGGCGGACGCCGGAGTTCGGCCGTGTTCGGGTATGGCTCTACGGGGTACGGCGAGGCGCGTGTGGGGTAGCGTTGGGTCCGTACGGGCGAGCTGAGCACGGCTATGAGCTCGGTTGAGCTCAACGGCGATTGTGACCGCGACGACGAGCTCGTCGGCGGCGTGGGGTTCAGCCATGTCCAATGCGGCGTCTACGGTGACGGAAACGCGCGGGAGAGAGAGGGGAAAAGACGCGCGGGCTTACAGTGAGCCTGCAGGTGTGCTTAAGCCTGCTCGGGGAGGCTCGTCGGCGGTGAATCGGCAACGAAGAAGAAGAAGCCCGAGGAGGAAGAAGAAGAAGTAGCGCTGGCGGTGGGGGCTCCCGGCTCCAATGGCGTGCACCAATCGACATAGCGGACGACGGTGATGCCCTACGACATCTCGGCGAGGCTTGGGGACGACGGAGATCGCGGGATCGAGCGGTGGGGGCGACGGCGTCTCGGGCGAGGTGCGAGAAAGAGAGAGGCAAGGCGAGTGGGGGCGAATGGGGCAGGCTAGGGTTTCGGGGAGGACGAGAGAGGCAAGGCGAGTGGGGGCGAATGGGGCAGGCTAGGGTTTCGGGGAGGACGAGAGAGGCTCGAGGGTGGCCTTATCCACCCGGGGAAGGCGGCGGATGGCCAACAGCGAGGCGATCCACGCTCAAGCGCGCGCGCGCGTCGACACCTGCCCGAGGAGGACGACGACCTGCGAGGCGGGCTGGGTTGGCTACTGTGCACTTGCGGCCCAAGTGCACAGTAGGCCGTTGCCCCTTTCCTTTTTCTTTTTCTTTCTTCTGTCTTTATTTCTGTTTTGGAAAATGTTTGGCTACAATTTGGCTTTTGTAAAATATGAGTCTGGTCCATTTAAATACTAGTTATTATCTAGTACTACCAGAAATTGGTTTGGAGATAATATGATTTCATTTGTAATTTCACTAAATAAAATGGGATTAATTATTGCTGTTTGGTACTGTTTTGATGATGTTAGTGTCATCTAGGTATTTTAGGTGATGTTGTTTTCCTGAACATAATTATAAATAGATTATTTGCTATTTAATGAACATTTTTATTTCCAAATTGGAACAACTTTTATTTTCCACTTTAATTTGAATTTCAATTTGAATTGGAATTTTAAATGAGATATAATGCAAATGATGATCAAGCACTGTTAAGCATGGTGACTTGGCATTATCAAGAGGTGATCAGTGTAGCTATTACATGGGGATGTTACAATTCTCCTTCTCTAAAAGAAATTCTCGTCCCGAGAATTAAGAGGTAGGCTGGAAGAGAGCAGGGTATTCGTCACGAAGACGATCTTCGCGTTCCCAAGTGGCTTCATCTTCAGAATGATTCTACCATTGAACTTTAAGGAAACTGATTGCCTTCTGACGGGTTCGTCGTTTAGCTTGATCAAGAATGCGGATCGGATACTCTTGATAAGAAAGATCCTCTTGCAGCTCAAGCATTTCATGATCCACTGCTCGCATAGGATCCTTGAAGCAGCGACGGAGTTGCGACACATGGAAGACATCATGAACTTGAGAAAGGTTCGGCGGAAATTCCAATTGATATGCCACTTCTCCTCGTCTTGCGAGAATACGGAACGGGCCAATGTAGCGAGGAGCTAACTTGCCCTTGATCCCAAAACGGTGAGTGCCCTTCATCGGAGTGACACGAAGGTAAGCTTGTTCGCCAGGTTGATAGACCATTACCTGGTGTTTTCGGTCATAATTGCTCTTCTAACGAGACTGAGCAGTTTTCAAATGTTCACGGACAATGCGGACTTGTTCTTCAGCTTGTTGAATAATGTCCGGTCCGAAGAGTGGCCGTTCCCCAGTTTCTGACCAATTCAGAGGGGTTCGGCACTTTCGTCCATATAGAACTTCAAAGGGTGCCATCTTGAAACTAGCCTGATAGCTATTGTTGTAAGAGAATTCAGCATACGGAAGAGATTCCTCCCATTTCTTACCGAATGAGATGACACAAGCTCGAAGCATATCTTCAAGCACTTGATTAACTCGTTCAACTTGTCCCTGGGACTGGGGGTGAAAAGCGGTGCTGAAGGACAAATGAGTTCCCATAGCTTCTTGGAAACTGTTCCAAAATCTTGAGGTAAAGAGGCTGCCACGGTCTGAACTGATCTCCAATGGAACACCGTGGAGTGACACAATTTTGGAAACATACAAGTCTGCTGACTGGCTAGCAGTTATTGTCTCCTTGACTGGCAGAAAGTGAGCAACCTTTGAGAATCGGTCAATGACGACAAAGATAGCATCATGACCCTTCTGCGACCTGGGAAAACCAGTAATAAAATCCATTTCAACTTTGTCCCATTTCCATTCAGGAATAGCAAGTGGTTGTAGAGTTCCAGCAGGCCTTTGATGTTCTGCTTTGATGCGACGGCAAACGTCACACTCAGCAACATAGCGAGCAATGTCTCGCTTCATATCAGGCTACCAATATCTCTGTCGAATGTCTTGGTACATCTTGGTACTACCAGGGTGAATTGAAAGAGGTGTATCATGAGCTTCTTTCATGACACGCGGGGTCAGATCCAGATTGTCCTTTCTGGGAACCACTAAGCGATTCTTGAAGAACAAGGTGCCATCAGCATCAACAGTGAAGAATGAGTTCCTTCCCCTTTTGAGACCGCGCTTAATTTTCTCGACCTCAGAGTCAGCTTTCTGTATATGCTTGATGAGGTCCTCGAGATCTAGTTCAAGAACCAGGGTATTGAGATAACCCCGAGGAACAATATGGAGATTCAACTTACGAAGTTCTTCATAAAGAATAGTTTGTGCTTGCTGAACCATGAGGTTATTGCAATAGGATTTGCGACTCAAAGCATCGGCCATTACATTAGCCTTGCCAGGGGTATAAGAGATATCCATGTCATAGTCGGCTATTGTCTCAAGCCATCTTTGTTGACGGAGGTTCAAATCTAGTTGAGTATACAGATACTTCAGGCTTTGGTGATCCGCGTATATCTCGCAACGATTACCAAGAAGGTAATGTCGCCACAGCTTCAAAGCATAGATAACTGCTGCTAACTCGAGATCATGTGTTGGATACTTATCTTCGTGAGGACGCAACTGGCGAGAGCCATAAGCAATCACTTTGCGCTCTTGCATTAGGACACAGCCTAATCCTTGACGGGATGCGTCGCAATATATCACAAAGTCCTTGAGAGTATCTGGGGGTGCTAGCACTGGGGCAAAGGTCAACTTGTCCTTGAGCATCTGGAAACTTTCTTGGCACTTGTCCGTCCACTCAAACTTCTTACCTTTGTGGAGCAAATCTGTCAGTGGCTTAGCAATTTTGGAAAAGTTCTCGACGAATCGGCGGCAATAGCTGGCGAGACCGAGAAAATTCCTGACTTGCTTAACAGTTTGTGGAGGAGTCCAGTCAAGAATAGCCTGAACTCATTCTGGGTTAACAGCAATGCCACCTTTGGAAATCACATGACCAAGATAAGTCACCTCAGATAACCAGAATTCACACTTAGAGTATTTGGCATATAGCTGATGTTCTCGGAGTTTCTCCAATACAAGCCGAAGATGTTCGGCGTGCTCTTCTTCATTCTTGGAATATATAAGGATATCATCCAAATAAACCACGACGAATTTGTCGAGGTAGTCCATGAAGATATAGTTCATCAATCGAGAGAAAGTTGCTGGAGCATTAGTTAATCCGAAGGACATGACGGTGTACTCGTATGATCCATAGCGAGTAACGAAAGCGGTCTTCGGAATATCCTCCTTACGAACTCGGATCTGATGATAACCCAACCTTAAGTCGAGTTTAGAGAACACAGAGGATCCAGCAAGTTGATCATAAAGATCGTTGATCTGGGGAAGTGGATATTTGTTCTGGATTGTTGCTTGGTTAATAGGCCGATAGTCCTGGACCAATCGGTTAGTTCCATCCTTCTTCTTAACAAAGAGAGAAGGTGCTCCCCAAGCAGAGGAACTGGGACGGATGAAACCCTTTTTAAGTGACTTGTCGATTTCCTCCTTAAGTTCAAGGAGGACGACGACGACCTGCGAGGCGGGCTGGGCTGGCTACTATGCACTTGCGGCCCAAGTGCACAGTAGGCCTTTGCCCCTTTCCTTTTCTTTTTCTTTCTTCTGTCTTTATTTCTGTTTTGGAAAATGTTTGGCTACAATTTGGCTTTTGTAAAATATGAGTCTAGTCCATTTAAATACTAGGTATTATCTAGTACTACCAGAAATTGGTTTGGAGATAATATGATTTCATTTGTGATTTCATTAAATAAAATGGGATTAATTATTGCTGTTTGGTACTGCTTTGATGATGTTAGTGTCATCTAGGTATTTTAGGTGATGTTGTTTTCCTGAACATAATTAGAAATAGATTATTTGCTATTTAATGAACATTTTTATTTCCAAATTGGAACAACTTTTATTTTCCACTTTAATTTGAATTGGAATTTTAAATGAGATATAATGCAAATGATGATCAAGCACTGTTAAGCATGGTGACTTGGCATTATCAAGAGGTGATCACTGTAGCTATTAGATGGGGATGTTACAATTCAGCAGATAGATGACCCTTAAGCGTGTGACCCTATAGGTTCGGTGAAGTATAGACATGACCCGGAACACTTTCCGATCAATGATCAACATCGGAGCCGTGGACTCCCATATTGACCCCTATACCCACACGAATGAATATTCGAGTGAACCTCCAGTTGCCGTGTGCTATTCCTGTTGCTTCGCGATATATTACAAACACCCGAGGTGAGATTTTCTGCATCCCCGTGGATCAACAACTTGTCCACTGTGCCAGTTACCTCGTTACCGGTTTTGTTCTCTTTTCTCGTTTCCGTGTTCCGGCATCCCTGTGATCAAATCACCCTTTGTCTGGCCAAACGATGATGGATACCGTAACACCGAGAGGGCCTGAGAATATCTCTCCATCGTCGGAGGAGCAAATCCCAATCTTGAGCTATCTCGTTTCTTGTCATACTTTTCATTGAACCCGTTTGCCGCCGTAATAGCCACCCAGTTACGGATGACGTTTAACAAACCCCAAAGTTCACGAAGCAAGTACGAAGGAACTCGATACTCTCATGGTCTAAGGAATTATGCAAACATTAACTATCTCTGTGTTATTAACCATTAACTTGTGACGAATGTATCTCATAGCATAACATCAATTTGGGTCGATTCAACACAAGTGTTCTTCTAACATTGTGCCCTCAAAATTGCCGGCATAGACATGCCCATGATCAGGAAAACAGGATCATCATGCAATACTTGAGCCAGTCTTAGAGGCAAGACTAGGAATACATTTTACCGTTTATTATACCACACGTGCACATGAGTTTCCCTCCGAGCCTCGTGGATATTGCAGACTCGAGAATCATTGCAGTTATAGCATGGAATATAAACATTCATTACAAACTCGGAGATACAAAATAACTGTTATTACTGCCTCTAGGGCATATCTCCTACAAAGTGCCCGAGCGTGTCCGGTCAGTGCTCCTGCGTCCGCCACATAGGATTTGGCCCACCACGGAGCATCTTTTTCCTCTCTTTCATTATTTCTTTTCTTCTCTCTCATTCTCCACCAATCACATGCATGTGACCGGACGTATAGGGAAAAAAGTGAGGGACATGGCTGCACGGATGGACAAATAGGGAGTCAAAACGGACACACCCAAACACTGACAGGGCGCGTCCGCGGGCGTTTAAGGGGCCGGATTTGCCAAGTACGGCTGTAGATGCTCTTAGGTGCCTGAAAACTTTTTGTGTGTCAGCTGAATTTGCAGCGAGCCCAAAGACGGAGGCAACATGACGAGCGACAATGAAAAAGGTTGACCAAGGTGAGGCCAAGCTAGGACCTCGTCGGAGACAAGGATGACACTGTGAGCGGCAGCGAGCTGCGACATCGTAGGAGGAGGCGAGGAAGCAGGTTGATGGGTGCAGCTGTAGGGTCGTCGCAGTTGTAGAAGGGGGAAGGGACACTCACAGGGATGGCCACGGTGACGGCAAGCACGATGGTGGTGGGGGAGGTCAAGGGAAGGGCGGGCAGCGAGGCAGCACACGGCAGCGCCTACCGGCCGCGAGGGCCGGAGACAAGTGGATTGGCAGTGTAGGTCGGGGTTGACTGGGAGGAAGAAGAAGAATAGTTCCCAGGCGCACGATGGGCGTTAGATTTTGATTGAACGCTCTAGAAAATCGACAAATGCTAAAAGTTTTTTCAGGCGCGTGTTAAATAGGTGCTCCCCCGTTCCAACGTAAGTGGGTCGGCCTAGGAAACGCCCCGGTGCCCCGTGAGTCTAGTGTACACTAGCAAGTTGTTTTGATCGATTTTTTTATTAATTTCTAGGCAGTTTTTTTACTTCGACCGGTTTTCTATTACGAAATTGTCTAAATCAAATGTTCGCAAACATTCGTGAATTTTAGAAAAGTTTCATTAAAAAAAAATATCGTGAATAAAAAATCATAAATTTTGAATTTGATTGCAAATTCAAGAAATGTTCCCATAATTAAAAAGAAATAATGAATTCAAAACATGTTCACGAAATTAAGAAAAATCATGAATTTATAAAATGTTCACAAATTTAGAAAAATATTTTCCAATTACAGTATATGTTCATGAATTTTAAAATCTTATCAGATTTTTTGAAATCCCGTATTTAGAAATTATTCAATAAATTTTAATAATGTTCCCAGATTTCAATTTTTTCATTATTTTAAAAATACCCCCAATTCAAAAACGAATTTATAGAGCAAAAAATAAAATTAAAAAAACAAAAATAGAAAATAATAAACACCGGTGAAATCAGTAAAGAAAAACGCAAAAAAATAAAAATCTGTCTTGGGAAGGTTCTAGAACCTTCACAAAATCTGTTGAAAAAACACATAATAAACGGGCTGGCCAATGTAGCGTCAGGCCGTGTTGAAATTCCTACAGCAAACCAAATAATAAGGCCTTGGTTGTCTAAAAAAAAGGCCTTGGAGCTTGGCCTGCTTCATATTACGTACAGAACTCTTATTTTACAGAAAATACAGCGTGGAAATCCATACGGAAATCCAAACCCCAATCCATTGATCACGATGGCGAAGAAGACGAAGAAGACGGCGGCCACGATCCCCGACGATGTCCTCCTCGAGATACTCTTCAGCGTGTCCACCGACGTCGCCGCCCTGTTCCGATGTGCCGCGACGTGCAAGCGCTGGTGTGCCCTCGTAGCCGACCCGTCCTTCCTTCGCCGCCGGTGGCCCGAGAACACGGGCCACGCGTCCGCTCTTCTTGGTTTCTTCGTTCAGCAACGACAGCGCGACGACGCCGGAGTGTACACAAGTGCGGGCTGCGTGGACGTCGACTCCCCGGAGCCGCCAGTCTTTGTCCCGGCACCATCACATTTCGTCTCTTCGTGTTCTCGTCTGATCGTTCGTCGATCCTCGGTTCCAACACAGTCTTTGTCCCGGCACCATCACATTCGATGCTCGGCGATCAACGCCGTTTCCTCACCTCGTTCTTAACTGGTGTGGAGGCAGGTCTCTTGGATGGTGCGAAGCCGGTCACCGCGCGCAATGGCCTCCTCCTGGTGCGCCTTGCTCGTGGTTCCCCTGATGACTCGGTCCACCTGGCCGTGTGTGATCCACTCGCCCGCACATGCGACGTGCTCCCTACGCTGAAGTGTGGAGTTTCAGCCATCAGTTGCACCATTCTAACCGGTTCAGACTATCGCTCATCAGATGGGCTGCAACATCGGGCATCAACTCCGGGTTACTCTACATTCTTTACAGTGCTAACCCTTATCAATTACGTCGATAGGAAGCATTATAAGTGTGATCTCTACACATTCTCTTCCACCAAGCCGAGTTGGAGCGCGCCTAGAAGCTGCTTCGGCGACAAGATTTTCTCGAAACGCAAAGGCGGCTTTTGGATGCCATACGGGAACATTACGCACAAGCGGCAGAAACACAATGTCGTCGTGTGTGGCGGCATGACACATTGGCTAGCCGTGTACCAGTCAATGTATCAGGGTCGAAAAAAGTATCACACCTTTAATGTCAATAACGTGACCGGCCACTTTTCCTTGACAGAGCTCTCCATCTCAGCGGACCAACTCACCAGGAGTTGTTATGGTTGGCCAGTGCTTAGCGTCAGTGTTGACAGGACCCTCAGGCTATTTCATGTATACAATGAAGCTGGCCTCCCACGGCTAGATATCTGGACGCGTCGGAGAGACAACGGTGGAGAGAGTGGTACCTTGTGGCTACGTACGTGTTGGCGTGTTCGATTTAAAATCACCGAAAGAGAGGTGGCTTCCTTCGGAGATACTTGTGTGGTCAGGGGAGAAGGGCGGCGTCGTGTTCATCTTAGACGCATGGTCGCGTGTGCACAAGCTTGACACCGTAACAGGAGCGATGGAGGATGTAACAGGGTTATTTCAACATGGCTTGTGTATCAGTGCCGTGCCTATGGAGATAGACTGGCCGGCATTGTTCACGTCTCGGCTTGGTGGACACTTATGTTAGTGGGCATCTGTTATCCTCTTATTAAGCTAGGTATATATAGACTTTCAAATTATGTCAGACCTTAGCAGCTTATTTATTTTCTTTTCCGATTCAAACTATAGGGCGGAACTTAGGCACGAATATACTTTACAAGGGTTCAATTTGAGATACAGGGTTGTTGGCAGGGAAAGAAAGAAAGTGAAAGGCGATCTTCAGGGTCGTAGTTTTCACAATATGTAGCTTCCAAGATGTATAAGGACATTGGGTCCATACTTGATTCTTGCTTCATTGGTTGGTGCATATCGTTTGCTTTTCTACACCTCTAAATGCAGCAAGTTATAGTATATTTAATAATAGTAGTAGTATTAACAGCTGTAGTGATAGCAAGTAAGTTTCAGAATACATCATGAGGGCAGTCGAGCTCCTTCACGCCGATGTTATGAGCTACGTCGTCGCCTGAACTACCGAACCCATTTTCCTGGTAACACATTAGTTTTGACAATTTACTTAACTGCATTGAAGTGAAGAGTGATGAATATCCTCCGCCTTCTGTACCAACCCAGAGGCAGAAGAACATAAATCTACATGCAAAGGTTTAAAAAAATGGTTAGCCTAACTTTCATAAACTAAAACTCTAGTTATGAAACAAAACGTTCAACTGTGTTGGAGCAGTACAGATCGATAGCCAGGGATGTGCCTATCAGGTCTAGAGTTATATCTGGGGAAGTGTTGACCAAGTGTGGATACATGAGTAAGGTCTAGAGTCATTTGAAATGCAGAGGAGAAGGAAAAATGAGACCATTCTAATTGATTCTAATCGCAGTGGTGAACATACCTGCAGACTGCAGCCGCATGAGGAATCGTCTGCCTCCAAGTTATCAGATGCTATGAACGTTGGATATCAACAGTGAAATGCCCCAAAGCCATCATATGTCATCCATAACAAGTTGAGAAATAATTCATGTACTTCAATACGACTTCATCCATTGAAAATTGTATTCTAAGCAAATAACAGACCGCGCAAATCGGGGATGCTTTGGACTAAAATCAACAGTCTAGAACAACCTAGACACTGAAGACACAAAAATCTTACTGCTTTGTTTCTGTTTTCAGAGACATGTTCTTGTATTTTGCTAGACAAGAAATGAAACTTGGTGTGCCTCTATTGTTTCTGCCCGTAGTGGCAATTCCATTTCTGAGAGGGCCGACGACAGAAATGACAAGTTGCAGATAAAATAATAAAGCAGCTATACTGTAAAGATGGTAAACGACCTTTTGCAGCAGGAAATGCAGTGTGAATTGCCAGTGCCAACTACGTTGATGGCAATACTCCAGTGAATATAGGATGAAGAAACCTACATGAACACTTTCTGAAACATGATCCAATTGTTTGCCAACCACGTTGTAGGCATCAGAGGAGGAAAGCCTGGTCACAAGCATCAAATCAGAAATTTTCCGAGTAGTACGAGTTAAAAAGGACCTGCTGGCCATGTACGTCAAGATCAACAAGTTCACCTCCACAAGAAAAGCTCTTCTCCTCCCGTCGGCGCCGCTGCCGGTCCGCCCCATCTCCGATGGCCTCTAGGCCATGGAGGTGCGGAGGATCTTGGCTCCCCGCCGGCGGGAGGGACCCCGTTCTCGTTCTTGTTAGATTCAGCGTGTTGGTTGGGGCTGTGTGGCGGCGGCGATATCCCATAGTAGGAATAATGTCTCCCACGTTCTATCCCCGTCCCGATGGTGTGTCTAGCATCATCGGAGGGCGTGTGGAGGTTTGTCTCCGTCGGATCTCGCGGGATTCGGTCGGTGCTGGTCTTCGGTGGATCTGTTTGGATCCGGTCTTCGTTCGCCTTTGTTTGAGTGTTTACAGGTTTGATTCTTCTGATCTACGACTTTCTTCATCGGCGATGGTTGCTACTCTGGTGCGCTGGTCCTATGGGGCCTTAGCACGACGACTTCCCGACTGTCTACTACAATAAGGTTTGCCCGGCTCCGGTGAGGGAGGGGCGATGACGGCGGCGCGCCTTCGGCTTGCTCCAGTGCTTGTAGTCGTCGCTAGGTGGTCCACGGACATGGTTGTAATTTTTATTGCCTCTGTTGTTCTTTGTACTGCCATGATTGAAGATGAATAGATTGGAAGTTTCTCGCAAAAAAGAAAAAAAATCAGAAATTTTCCATCCCTGTGAATTAGTGAGTTGGCTTCAACAGAGGTGCCAATGATGAACTTCATACATCAGAAGTGTGCAAGAGCTAATCGAGGCAATTACAAAATAATTGACGAAATCACAAAATGTGTTGCCATTGTATCCAAATATGATACCTTCAATTAGTTCTCAGCTCACCAGGGTTCAAGTCCTGATGCTTGCATTATTTCTGGATTTATTTCAGGATTTTCGGCGATACGCTGTCAGTGGAAGGAGACGTTCCCGTCGACGACGAGGCGCCTATGGTGACTTTGTAAATCTCAAGATGATATGCCGGCTCAGTCTCTCGAAGGTGCTCATAGGGGTAGGGTGTGCGTGTGTGCGTTCATAGGGGTGAGTGTATGCGCGTATGTATGAGCGCTTGCGTCTGTACTGTGTTTAAAAAAAATAGTTCTTAAGCATTTCTAATTTAATAGAGTAAGATAAATACCAGAGACTAATATTCCAGGTTCTGGATTTCAAAAAAATATATTTTTTTATTTGGATTTCAAAAATATTCCTGGTTCTGCAGAAGACGCAAACATCAGAGGCTAATTGAACTTACATCTGTATCACACCACCGCTGGTGCACTGCATCCTCATGGTAGCACCACATTTTTCAGGAGCGGCTGCTCTGCCGCCTCGGCAAGTGGAAGTGACGCCGAGCGCTCCCTCTGCATCGACGACCAGGCGATCGGCATACTGAGCTGTAGAAAGAACGGGATCAACAATGAACGGAGAGAGAGAAGCTGTTCAGAACTTCGGATCTACTCCTTTCGTTTCTTTTTACTCTGCATATTAATTTTGTCCGAAGTCAAACTTTCCGAATTTTGACCAAATTTATTGAAAAAATTACCAACATTCACAGTACCAAATCAATATCATTACTCATTAGACTCATCATGTAATCTACTTTCATATTTTATTTATTTGGTGTTGTAGATATTGATATTTTTATAATAAATTTAGTCAAACTTTATAAAGTTTAACTTGAGACAAAACTTATACACGGAGTAAAAAGAAACAGAGGGAGTACATCATCTTCAATCACTACCGTGTTTGTGCGCACGCTGTGGAATCAGAGTACTAATCTCAGCTCCAGCAACCCAAATTGTAACTCCTCATTCATTCACACCTCTCCTTTTGTTACATCCGCGGTTCCATACATCTTCTAGGGACATCTATATCTAACGCAATTTATATCTAAATGGGTAAAATTTGATTCAGCATCTTTTTTGTTGGCAGGAAAGGCATATGTTATATTCAAAACAAATATAAAAGTGTTGTTGATGTTGCTATTTCGAAAATCAATCTAGGCTTGGTTGTGGGTGGAATACTTGTTGGAATGATGAAAGCTATTTTGTATCAAGTACTGGCAAGTAATGAATTTTGTATTAAGTGATGCTAAGGTCTAGCCTACCCCCAACTTGTTTGGGACTAAAGACTTTGTTTTTGGAGAGAATTCCTTATTTAACACTGCCTTAAAAAAAAATTCCCTATTTGACACTCAAAAACTTTTTCTTCCTTATCTAACACCAAGTCTAAAATTTATTCCCTTCGTAACACTTCCATCCATTTTGACTACTAACGGTGTTAAATGACACATACCCCTCATGCGACCTGTGACCCTAATTATTCACTTATTCACATGACCAAAGAAGCCATCATTTTTTTTTTCATGGTTACATGTATAATTATCATCAACGCCAATGAACCAACTTTAATTCAAAAACATGTACACAATCCATATCTCAGGAGTAAAATTCTAAATTTTGGATTTCAATTCTAGAATTGGGCGAAACGTCCACAGTAATTGGATGCCATATCCCCTACACACAATTCACATATACATAATTCATCACACAATATCCACATTTGCCATAAACATGAGAAATAAACATTCAGGTTGACATCCAAGTACACGTACATGACATACATCACATCCAGGTTCACATACATGAGTCCAAATCCACACATACATCATACAAGTAGCACAAAAGTGACTTTAACTGGAAGAAATTACATGATGCTCACAATTCGAGCCTTCTTTTGCTTCTTGGCAAGTCAGAGTGCACATACAATAGGTCTACAGATAATGCAAGTGACATCAGATTAATAGAGAGTTGTAATTATTTTTTCAAAAAAAATAGAGAGTTGTAACTATAAAACATACAACCATATAGAACATGGTACATTATTGTTCCAATAGTAAGAACTTCTATCTAGTGCTTCAGTGGTGGGATAAGTTTGACTACGCTGAACAACCAACGGAGATGTAACTAATGATTATAAAACATCATGGCGTAGTAACAAAAAAATCAGAAATTCCCACTATTAAACTAATTTGTCATCAACATAGCGATGTTTGGAAGAGATTTTCACTTCTATCTTCTCTGCACTTACCTGCCTACCTAGCCACCCCATGGAAAAACACAAAATTGAGTTGATTGTAGCCTACAGTTCAAGTGAGAAGAAGCATTAGACTAACAAAAGAAGAAGAAAAGAAAGAGAAGATGCACTCTCATATTCAGTCATCTGATCGCTGTTTCTTTGCTTCAGTTTCTTCAGGAGGTTCAGAGGAGTTGTCTTATTGTTGTTGTCGTTGTTGATGCTACCGTTTGTTATGTTTCACATGATGGCACATCGGTGTTAGAAGTATAAACGTGTTTAAGATAGAGATAGGAGTTAGAGATAGAATATGTTTATATCATGTACGGCTTGTCCTCTACACGAAGTCTCTCTCCCTCACATTATACTCATATATATATATATATATATATATATATATATATATATATATATATAATTATATATATATATATAGAAAGTCTATTCATCACCCAGGATGCAGAATAAGTTATTCTTCACCCGAGGAAATCTTACGATCATTTCATAAATAAATTACATTTGAAATACAAATAGTTACATTCATATTGATACATTGTGTATAATTTGGCATAAGGAAAAAAAATATAGGTCATAAGACCAGAAAAATTACATTTTATGTATATTTTACACTATGTTTTTACATTTGTAATTTTAGGTAATATAAAATATTTTTTACGGCGATAATATATATTTTTACGTTCTCTTTTTACGTCTAAAATAAGATAAAATTTATGAAACGTAAAATTACGGTGTATTCATATTAAAATGCACGCTCAACGCGAGGACACTGCATTTTCGAAAGCAAAGGTACTGCAATACAGAGACTAGTGAACTTCGCGTCGTAAAAAATTCCACGCTGTATTTTTCGGTACTGTTTTTGATCCAGTTTTTTAACCGTTTGTCGGAACGAGGCGTGTAATATACCATTGAAAAGCTATGGATTAGGCACAACTTCGCCATGTTGAACACTTTTCAAGATTCCTCGCGGTTTAAGTCCAGTTTTGAAAAACACGGGCGCCCGACGAATGGCAGTGAGCGTATTTTCACGTTTTTTCGCAAACCGCTTGTCGGAATAATGCAAATGATACGCCATTGAAAAGATATCGTGGAGGCGCAACTTTTCCTTACGGTTTAAGAACAGTTCCAAAATTTCTCAAACACGGAAATTCTGTTTTTGAAATTTTGTGATTTTTTTGGTATGTTTTTCGCTGTAATTTTTTAACCGCATGTTGAAACGAGGCGTATGATACTCCGTTGGAAAGCTATGGAAGAGACGCAACTTTCATATGTTGAACTCTTTTCGAGATTTCTCATGGTTTTAAATGAATTTTGAATATAGTGCGGCGCCCAACGAGTGGCAGCGAGCGTTTTTTCGAGATTTTTTTCTAAACCTCTTATCGAAATGACGCAAATGATACGTCGTTGGAAAGATATCGATGAGGCGCAACTTTTTCATGTAGAAACACTCTCTATAATTCCTTATGGTTTAGGAGCAGTTTTGATTTTACCGAAATACGGACACTGTTTTTCGTAACACCAAAATCGACGCGTGTACTGCATCAGACAAAAGAACGCACTGTTTCAGACTGAAACCCGCACTGCATCAAATTGGCAAGCGGACTGCATGATTTCTTTTGTCAGACGTAATTTTCCAAGACGAGCAAGTGGACCGCGCTTCACGTCGGGCATAAGTGAACCGCAACATTGTCGAGAAGTGAACCACATTCTTTTTTTTTCTCGTCTCCGTAACATTTTTCTGTACTTCATATTGGGAGTAAGTGAACCGTGACAGTACAGAAAGTGAACCGCGACATTACTGAAAGTGAACCGCATTACTATTTTTGTCGTTTCCCTAACATTTTTTTTGCACATCATATTGGGTGTAAGTGAGCCGCAACACTACCGAAAATGAACCGTAACACTCTCGAAAGTGAATCGCATTAATTTTTGTCACCAAAGGGAATTGTGTAGTCTTGAACTTGAATGAACTTCTAGAGAGTTCAAAGTATACTTGAACCCGAATGAATATCTAGAGAGTTCAAAGTATACCGAATATATCTAGCAAACTCCCACGCATATTAAAAGTGCACTGCCTTTTTATTTCTACCTTTTTAACCATCAATTTTTTTGTTATCGATACATTTTTTTTCCTGTATCTGAACCTCAACAAGTTCTCATCTGAACTGTGAGTGCGGCCAGAGTAGACCGCATCGAGCGGACTGCGCGACTACGGTAAAAAGTAAAATATAGCAAACAAAATGCACACACGATCCGCCCGAACCGCAAAGCAGTGCGTCGACGAACTACCTTTGTTTTTATAATTGTGTTTATCTTCTTTTTTTCTTGTCACGCAATCAAGAACAAAATGAACGCCAACTCAAAAAAAGAACAAAATGAACTTCTTCATGTTTTTTTCTTCTACCTTTTTCCTTTTTTTGAGTAAACTGCAGATGCTTCGCTTGGGAACTGCACGTCCGCGATGAACACATGCATTTATGCCCAGCGGCCAAGGCCCATGTGGACTGCAGCGCGGCCTTTGTAGTGCCTGGCCTCCGGCGTAGCCACCGTCTCCTGCAGCACTGGCCTACGCCACTTTTCCTTCCTGCAAAAATCAGTGCACAGAACCTCAAGAGCAAACAACATTGGACGGCATTTGCATAAGAGGGGAGAAATTGGGCTCACCGGAGTTGACTGCTATGTGACGGCCACGATGGAAAGAACCCAGAGGAGTCACCGGAGTTGGAGAAGAGGGGCAACTGTCGCTCTGTCCATGGCACTCGCGCGTCGCTTGGCTTCAAAAATTCAGGGGAGGTGATGTAGGCGTTGGCGACGAGCCGAACTGCAGCTGCACCTGCAGGCCGCGATGATGAACTGCACCCCCACGCAAAAACACAAAACACTGCAAGTGCACGAGCACTAAACCGCTGCACGCACGCGTCCGAGCTGCACGTCCACGGTCGCCGAGCTGCACGTCCACGTCCGAGTCTGAACAGTGGCAGCCAAACTGCATTGGGACAGCAACCGAGCTGCACTCGGGCGACGCCCGAGCACCACTGCTGCGCGCGACGGCTAGGGGGAGGTCGACACCCACGGCGCTCACGAGTCCCACCTCCACTGCCTGACCGAGTAGAAGTAGATCGAGAGGCCCTCCCTTGGGGGCCATCAGAGGTGAATTATGGCCTCGCGTTGGCCGGAGTCGATGGGGGCCGGATCCGCTGCCGGTGGTGGCCAGATCCCGTTCCTGGAGTGGCCTCCTTGGTCTAGAGCGATGGGGAGGAAGAGTCGGGGGAAGGGCCGTGGCTGGGAGGCGCTGCGGCGGTTGGAGGAGCTCCCGCGACGGAGATCCATGAGTCGCATCGGTCAGTGGAGGATCGAAGAGGAGACGGGGCGGGTGCGGCGGGGAGCGAAGGGTGGGGTGGTCCGGTGCAGCGGTGTGGCGGCGCGTGCGAGGCGGCGGTGCGAAGGGGTGCGAAGGGGTGCGAAGGGGGAGGTGGGTGAATGCAGCGGTGCGGCGGCGCGGCCTGGATCTTGTGCACGCTCGGGTGGTGGTTGGGCGGTGGAAGGTGAGGTTGCCATTGGGGAGATAGCCAGAGCGGCGGCAGCGAGGTAGGTAGCCGGAGGGGAGGGAGGTTGTAACGCCCCGGACACACCCGCCGGTAGTCGTTACTCCTGGCGGGATCTAGACTGGCCCCACAGATCAATACTAGTCTTTTCTGCGCACTTTGTCCTCACTCGTGCGCACTCGGGACCAACTTCCTGGTCGGTCACCCATCCTGAAATTACTCCAAGCTGAGCACGCTTAACTTTGTAGTTCTTTCCAAATGGGCTCCCGGAAAAGAAGTAATTTCTTATTGATATGAGTAGTCTATCATCCCTATTAAGCCAGGCTATCACATACACCCCCACTCAGAGGAACTGGCGTCCTCGTCGGTCCACAGGAACGTTCCCTCTTGGCACATACGTCTGTGCGTCCAGTCCAACACATGTGCCATGCCGTATGCCATAATGGGTCACAAACGTCATGCACAACATGACCGCGCACCTGGCCCGCAAACATCCGTGTAACCGCGAGGGTCGGCTCTAATACCAACTTGTAACGCCCCGGACACACCCATCGGTGGTCGTTACTCCTGGCGGGATCTAGACTGGCCCCACAGATCAATACTAGTCTTTCCTACGCACTTTGTCCTCACTCGTGCGCACCCGGGACCAACTCCTCTCCCGTGCGCACCCGGGACCAACTTCCCGGTCGGTCACCCATCCTGAAATTACTCCAAGCCGAGCACGCTTAACTTTGTAGTTCTTTCCGAATGGGCTCCCGTAAAAGAAGGAATTCCTTATTGATATGAGTAGTCTATCATCCCTATTAAGCCAGACTATCACAGAGGTGGTGGTGCAGGAGGTAGCCGATGGGTAGAGTGGTAGGGGCGTGGGATGTGGGCGAGGTCCACGCCGGCGGGGATGGTTAGAGGTAGTGGGGCTGGGGAAGAAGGTGGGTGGTTGGGGATGGTGGTGGGGTTTTGACCACGGGAGGGTGGCTGCGGGGGCTCGCGGCGGTTTTGTCTTTCATCTGTGTGCACTTCGTCTGTGTTCGGAGTGTTAGCAGAATAAGGATATTGTTGTTAGAATAAGGTCTTAACGGTGTTGTTAGAATAGACCCACCCTATATATATATACGAGGGTTAGATCAACACAACGATACAATACACAACACACAATTTCAGCCATCCTACAATTTCCATATGGTATTAGAGCGGTTAGTCTCACGACGCCGATCCTAGGTTTCTCCACCAATTCCGCAGCGCGCCGTGCCCGAGGAGATTAATCTCTCTCCTCGGGGGCGCAGCACCCGATCGATCAAAGGTCTGATCGGTTTTGTAGAGTAGATTAGAATAGATCAAATTTCTCAGTTTCCAGAATTCTGTTAGTTTAATTTCTTGTAGCCACAAATAAATCTGACGACCCTCGAATCCCGTGACCGTGAGGCAAGAAAAATCAAGCATGACATTCGCGTGGCAGCGGAGATCAAGATGAGCAACCGACCAAGGGCGTTACGCACGACGCATCGTCTCGATCTCTCGGCGTGAAGCTCCATCGACATGCTCCAAGACGTCGTAGGAGCTGCATCGACGTCCCGTGAGCCAGCATCTCCGACAACGACGCGTACTGCCCGATCATGGGAGGGCGGAACTCCCGCGGCTTCCATCACGCATGCGATCTCTCAGCGATCAGCGGCTCCACCCGGCGCATCCAACACTGCTCCAAGCGGCAGACTTCGACATCGGGAGGGCCACAGGCATCTGCCTCACCGGGCAGATCGATCATTCGATCTGATCGGGCACGCAAAGCTCCCGGCCACGACTCCGGCGCAGCAGCACACACGCATGCACCACGGCGGGTCGACGGCATGCATGGAATCCAGGCTCCATCTGGGCTCAGGGTTGCGTACGTGTACAACCACAAGAGGCTCCACCTGAAGGTATGCATACATGTATGTACAGCAGATCTATCTACGTGGCAGACACCGAGAGGCTCTTAGCAATCTCAGAAGCAAGAGGGTGGCCAGGTTTGCTTGGATCTCTTGACTGCATGCATTGAAAATGGAAGAACTGCCCGAAGGCCTTACAAGGGCAATATCAGGGTCATGTTAAGAAGCCCATCATCATTCTTGAAGCAATTGCATCAAAGGATCTTTGGATTTGGCACGCTTTTTTTGGCAATGCCCGGGTCTTATAATGACATCAATGTGATGCAACGATCGCCGTTGTTTGCGAGGCTGACTGAAGGAAAAGCTCCTTCTTGCCACTATACTGTCAATGGACATGAGTACAACATATGCTACTATCTAGTTGACGGTATCTATCCTCCATGGGCTACCTTTGTCAGGACCATCTCAAACCCAGTTGGTCAGAAAAAGGCTCACTTTGCCCAAAGACAAGAAGCAGCTAGAAAGGATGTCAAGAGGGCATTTGGAGTTCTGTAGACCCATTTTGCAGTTGTTCATGGACCTGCAAAACAATGGGATCCGGAGACCTTGTGGGAGGTGATGACATGTTGTGTGATCATGCACAACATGATCGCCGAGGATGAGGGTGACGATGCTGCCGCAGCTCTGAAATTTGAGAACATGGGTGATTCTATCCAACTTCCGGACAAGAATCCGGCCACATTTGAAGAGTTTATTTAAATGCATCAATAAATTCTGCATCGACCAACTCACGAGCAGCTGAAGGAAGATCCGATTAAACATCAGTGGGCGGTGAAAGGGGACAACAAAGTTGTGTAATATTTGAACTTTTTTAAATTTGAACTAGTGCTCCATGCAGCTGTTTGAACGTTTGTATCCTTTGCATGCGGCTATTTGATCGTGCGGCCTTGAAAAAAAAAGGAAGGCCGGATGTATGCGGCTACGATTGGATGGCGTCCTACCGCATCCGTGTCCGCGGACTCGTCCCCCTGTCCGTGGACGGATGCGGAAGGAAATTTGCGGGTTGCCGTTGGAGATGCCCTTAGTCCAACACAAACCGTCTAAGCAAACTATGCACATTTCTATCTATGTGTTGATTACTAATTAAATGGAGTTGTAAACTACCAACTAGCTGTTTCAAACATGAAATCATATGTGATGGTGTTGTCCAGATTGTGTTATCTTGACGAAAAATACCGCTTTGTTCCAAGGAATTCGAAAAGAAAAAAAAATCAAACCAGTCTCCATTGAAAGAGAGAAAGAGAGAAAGAGGGGGGGGGAGCTCCTCCCCAAGGTTGTGATGGTCCAGATCCACTACCTTGTCTCCTTAAAGTTGCGGTTCCACCATCTTTGATGAGATTGTTTCTGTCCATATCTCTTGAGCCCCAAATATTGTCGTGTTCATCAAAATTGAACTTAACATGGAAAATTTTATAAAAATGCCATATTAAGTTCAATAAAAATGCCATATTAAGTTCAATAAAAAGGCCATGCTGCATACAACAAAAATGCCATGATATAGTCTTACAAAGTTGCCACGGTGTAGTATGTTAAAAACAAAAATTAGAATTTTTTTAGATTTGCCCTGCTCATTGGAAAAAATGCAAATGGCAAAACTTAAGAACATCACAAAAAAATCCATGAGAATTTAGCCTGCTAACTATATACGAACATATTTTATATTTATAAGATCATCTCCATGTCAATGCCAGATTTATGAGGATAAACTGTTTTGCTGAGAAGAACTAGTACAAAAAACAGTACTTAAAAAGTTGCCATGTGTAAGAGCATCTCCAATAGATGAGGTATTTGGAGATGTAAAAGTGGGTGTTGTATAATTTACATCACCAAAAAGTGTTTTTACATCTCCTTAAAAGTCCCAACTCCAACAAATGATGTATATTTGGTGATGTAAAACTAGTGCTCCAATAGATGATGTAAAACTAGTTCGGCGGCATGGCGGCGGATCGAGACAAGCGACGGCGGCCGAGCTTGAGGACGAGCGGCGGGGCGGCGGCCGGGCTTGGAGACGAACGGCGGGGCGGCTAGTGAGCTTGGAGACGAGCGGCGGGGCGGCGGTCGAGCTTGAGGACATGTGGCGGGGAGGCGTCCGAGCTTGAAGACGAACGGCGGGGCGGCTAATGAGCTTGGAGACGAGCGGCGTCCGAACTTGGAGACGAACGGTGGGGCGGCTAGTGAGCTTGGAGACGAGCGGCAGGGCGGCGGACGAGCTTGAGGACGAGCGACAGGGCGGCGGCCGAGCTTGGAGACAAACAGCGGGGCGGCTAGTGAGCTTGGAGACGAGCGAAGGGGAGGCGAACGAGCTTGAGGAAGAGCGGTGGGGCGGCGGCCGAGCTTGGAGACGAACGGCGGGGCGGCTAGTGAGCTTGGAGACGAGCGGTAGGGCGGCGAGTGAGCTTCAAATGGCGCAGCGGGCGGCGGCAGGAGAGCAGCGAAACGACGGCGAATTGGGGTGATTTATAGACATTGGGCGGCGGAGCAGCGGCGGGGTTGGGAGGCCGAATCTGCCAACGGCGGGGTGCGGCGGGCCAGCGGCGCGGCGGCAGATCGAGGTAGGTGACCGGTCGGGGAAGGGAAGGGGAAATTTTAGGGTGGTTGGGGTTCGCTCGCGGCTGGCCGTTTTACATCTAGGGCGGTTGGAGATGCAAATTTGGATCTCTAAGTGTTGTATTTTACATTACTTGGAGGAGGTGATGCAATTTTTTTTATGTCTACATCATCTGTTGAAATAACGTTTTTAGGCCTTTGTGATTATTTATACATCTACATCATATCTATTGGAGATGCTCTAAGGAGTGACAATGCCATGTTGACTGCTGTAGTCAGCTTCAATTAAAGACTAGAAATTGTTAGTTTTGTTTGATGATGTTGCATTGAAGCAAATGATATGTTACTTGGAGCTTTTTTTTTCCGTTGGAGTCATCTAATGTGAACCGACACTCGGGCCAAAATTCACACGTCAAATGAACTATAGTATTCCGCAGCAACGCGCGGGGTATCATCTAGTTATTAAAACAAGCGGTCACAAGTATGAAGTTCGGTACAAGGTAATGAAGCAAAAATCGTCACAACCGGCATAAATAGGACTAGATGACTAAACACCTATCCTACTGTTGGACCGCCATCCAAACCGGTTGTAAGTATCCCATGCTATCGTCTCCCAATGGTTGCACCCAAAAGCCATATGCTCCTTGGTTTTCGCATGACTGAGTGACGACCACGTACGGATCTAGCCAGTTACTCTGTATATAACCTGCAAAAAATTTATGATAGTTTGTCTGTTAAAAATCACATCATTCCGGCAAATTTATGATTGTTTGGTTGCTTGCCGCCTTTCCATTATTTCTCCGCTTCTTCATACTGTTTGTAGTAAGTACAGATATTCGAGGATTCTCTAACAAGTGTCTTTGATGCTATAATTGTAGGTTGGCTGGGATGAATCAACCGGTGGTTAAAGAGACCACCCCTAGAGTTTATTTGTGGGAAATTGAACTATCCACAACAAAGAAATGTTATCGATGGTTCAATTTCCCACAATGCAACCAGTGGCAGACTTTGATGAAGATTGTTGAGGGGGCTAATCAGAGTTGACGGGGGCGAAGAAGATAAGTTATGCATGAACGCTGAGAAATATATGATATTCAAGCCTAATAATTAGGGATACCCTTAAGAGTTTTCTTACAGTGGGGGGGGGGCACCGGCCCCTTTGGCCCCATGAAGCTCGGCCACTGAATGCAACTCTAGGTGGTCTTTCAAAGTAGGGAAGGCATGAAGGAATGGCTGAACAAGCAGGAAATTTGTGAAGGCAAATGTATTGTGTATTGTATTTATTTTTACATCAATTACAACTTCTTTCTTATGGAATCGTTTAAATAGTGTGCAGGTTTTTAGGTTGTGACGCCCTCTGCTCAACCGTGCACTAATCATACACGCAAACGTGCACGCTCGAGATCAGAGACGCACAGGAAGATATCACAACACAACTCTAAACTCAAATTTAAACATAAATCTTCATATTACAAACCAGGGGTCACGAGGACCCGAATACATGAGTCATACACACAAATAATATCAGGGTACAGACATAGTTAGTCAAGTTTGCCTTAAGAAGGCTAGCACAAACAGCGACACTGATCGAAAAGGCGAAGGCCTCCTGCCTAGGGCCTCCGAACTACTCCTGGTCGGCTGGCTCAACACAGTAGTACGTGCCTCCGGGGCTCTCCTGGTAGTAGTCTCCTGCGGTGGCGTCTGGCTCCGGGGCTCCATCGACTGATTGCATCAAGCGGGTATGGGGAAAAGAAATAGCAAAGCAACCGTGAGTACTCATCCAAAGTACTCGCAAGACTGACATCAGAACTATACTAAATATGCATTGGTATCAAAGGAATGGGCTATATCCTTGGACTAAACTGCAGAAATGCTAGATCAGAGGGGGAAAGGCCTAGCCTATCGAAGACTAGCATATTGAAGCAATCTTGCAGCATCAGAAGAGAATAGAGTATAGTAACATATAATAGCAAATATATTTAGTAATGCTCTGAGATCCTTCCTCGACTACCCTGCGAGAAAGTGATCCCGAGAGCAGTAGTATCAGTTTATCATTGTAACGGTATCCATTTGTAGTTGTAGCAGATCAGGATACAACTCCGAGCGTCCTGTTACCGTGGACACGGCTATTCGAATAGATAACTTCCCTACAGGGGTGCACTGCTATTACCCAACACGCTCGATTAACTCTGGCCAGACACACTTTTCCGGGTCATGCCCGGCCTCGGCTGATCGACACGACGTAGTCCTACCTACGCTCAGCAGAGAGGTCCCCGCCGGTCTACATCCTAAGTGCTCAGGGGTCTTGGGCCCATCGCCCTTTGCACTCCGGGTCGTTGGGTGCAGGGCCAGCCTCACCACGATGTGTCTGTGGGTATCTGCTGCCAGCCGTGCCGCAATGCTGAACTGGACGTCTGACAAAGCTTTTGGCTGATACATACGGCGCCGAGGGCCCCATTAAACCATTATCCCACGTGGTGGTAGTGCGTATAGGCCAGCGGCCAACTCAGATCAAATACCCAAATCCGTTAGGCGTATTTAGTAACTCGCAGAGACGAACAGGATTCCTGTTGCTCCGACATGGTAATAAACGGCTCGCGGGTGCTCTTCGAGCCGACCCGTCTTTAATATTATTCTCTCGCGGGCATCCTTGGGGCCAGCCCGACTTTAACAGTTTAAGTATTGCAATAAGTAAACATTTCCGTGATCATCAACCAGAGTGATCACGGCCCGATAACACGCATGGCAAACGGACAAGGGTGAAGGGCCACAGATGGATTAACAACAAAGCTAACTAAGCATCATATATAGGACAGCGGGCAGGTATCAACAGTAGGCGACGAAATCAGGCTATGCATCAGAATAGGAGCTATCGGATTAACAACAGAAGCAATTCTAATGCAAGCATAAGGGAGGAGGAATGGCAATATCTGGATGATCAAGGGGGTTTTGCTTGCCTGGAAGCTCTGCTGAAAGGGGCTGGTTGTCGACGACGTAGTCGTACTCTGCAGTGTCGTCGGCAGTCTCAGGGTCTATCGGGAGAGAAGGAGGGGGAAGAAGCAATAAATACACGGCAACAAATGCAACAGAGATGCATGGCATGCCTAAACGATGTGCAGAGGTGATATAATGCATCTCTAACTACTTTAGATGTTTTAGGAATTTATTTGGAATTAGTTACCTGAGGTCATGCACTATTCATCTATCGGAAACAGGCAAAAAGTTCCATGTTCATCTAGATAGGAGTGATGGTCAAGCATTTTTTTACCACATTTTCGAATTCTTCATATTTTTCTGATCGTTTTTCATATATAAATTATTTTCATCCGAGTTACGGTTTATTTTATATGATTTTTCAAAGTTTTATTCATTTTCTGGAATTTCTGGATTTAATTTAATTTGAGTTGTTTAAATACTAAATTGCTATGGGTACACAAAAGAGTACCCAGAGATGTGCTACTGAGACTGACAGTGGGTCCCAGTTGACAAGGTCAACTGCACAGTCAGCAGCTGACTGGGCCGTTGACTGGTCAAAGGTGCCCATGGGGGTCCCACATGTCATAGACTGGGTCAAACCCAGTCAGCTTTGACTGGTCAACTGGGTTCAGTGGGACCCAGTTGTCAGTGACTGTTAGCACTAACAGTAGGTTAGTTAGTTAACTAGATTAGTTAGTGGGGTGGGGGCCACTGTCAGTGGGTTAGTGGGTTAGGTTAATTAGGTTAGGGGTTAATTAAACGGGCGGGCCCGCGTGTTAGTGAGCCGGCCGGCTGGTTTAAAACCAGCACGCACCTGGGAGAGGGCGGCGGCGAGGCCCGACGCGGCGGCGGCCCACCGGAGCTGCACTCCGGCGACCAAACGAGGCGGCGGACGGCGGGAATCGGTCCAGCGCAAAGAGCCGCATCCAACCGTGCTACTGGGGGGAGTGGAGGAGGGCGACCACGCCGGCGGCGAGCTCATCTAGTGGCGGCCGGAGCAAGCAACAGGGGCAAACGGCGCCGGAGCTCGAAATCGAGCTCGGGCTAAAGGGGAAAAGGTGCGTGCGTGCTCACAGAGGGGGACGCCGAGATCGGTGAGGCACGGGGTGGTCGGGACGGGGTGGATCGAGCGGCGGAAGCAGATCGAGGCGGGGCAGTGCAGACGGCCGGCGGAGGAGAACGGGTCGATCCCGAGCTTGCGGCGTTCCCCGGGTCGAACTAGTCCACCCAGTCGTCGAAGTGGAGGCAGAGCAAGCTCCTGGACAGTTCAGTGAAGCGAGGGGAGGTCGGTGTTCGCGTGTTCTACGGTGGCGGCGCCATGGCTGCGCGGTTGCGAGCGAAGCAGAAGATAGCGATGAGGGAGGGAGGAGAAGGAGGACTTGGCGATGTCCAGGGGGGCGCGAGGGGATCTTTATCCCGACCGGCGCACTGTAGCAGCGTGGAGGCCGAGACGGCTCGACGCGGACGGCGAACCCAGCTCGGGTTCGAGCTTTGTCCAGCGCCAGCTGGAGGTAGAAGGAGGTGCGAGGGAGCTGGGTTGCGGTTGCTGTTGGACTTAAGCCCGACTGCACAGTGCTGTTGCGCTATTTTCCTTTTTCTTTTTGCTTTATTCCTTTTGTTTCTGTTTTGCAAAATGTCTGGCCTCCATTTCAATTTTATAAAATATGGAAATTGTCCATTTAAATGCTAGGCAATATAACTCACTGCCAGAAAAAGGTTTGGAGTCCATAGGTTTTCATTTGAATTTTAATTAATTAAAAAGGTATTAAATATTTTTGTTTGGTACTGTTTTGATGATGTTAGGGTCATCTAGGTAATTTAGGTGATGTTGTTTTTCTTAACACAATTAGTTATGGATTATTTGCTATTTAATGAACATTTTTGTCTCCAAATTGGAACAACTTTTATTTTAAACTTATATTTGAATTTCAATTTGATTTGGAATTTGAAATGAGATATGATGCAAATGATGATCAAGCACTGTTAAGCATGGTGACTTGGCACTATCAAAAGGTGATCACTATAGCTTAATTACATGGGGTGTTACAATTCTCCTCCTCTAAAAGAAATTCTCGTCCCATGAATTAAGAGGTAGGCTGAAAGAGAGTGGGGTATTCTTCACGAAGACGATCCTCGCGTTCCCAAGTGGCTTCATCTTCAGAATGATTCGACCACTGAACTTTAAGGAACTTGATTGCCTTCTGACGAGTTCGACGTTCAGCTTGATCAAGAATGCGGATCGGATACTCTTGATAAGAAAGATCCTCTTGCAGCTCAAGTATTTCATGATCCACTGCTCGGATAGGATCCTTAAAACAACGACGGAGTTGCGATACATGGAAGACATCATGTACTTGAGAAAGGTTTGGCGGCAATTCCAACTGGTATGCCACTTCTCCACGTCGGGCAAGGATACGGAACGGGCCAATGTAGCGAGGAGCTAACTTGCACTTGATCCCAAATCGGTGAGTGCCCTTCATCGGAGTGACACGAAGGTAAGCTTATTCGCCAGGTTGATAGACCATTACCTGGTGTTTTCGATCATAGTTGCTCTTCTGACGAGACTGAGCAGCTTTCAAGTGATCACGAACAATGTGGACTTGTTCTTCAGCTTGTTGAATAATGTCCGGGCCAACGAGTGACCGTTCCCCAGTTTTCAACCAATTCAGAGGGGTTCGGCACTTACGTCCATAGAGAACTTCAAAGGGTGCCATCTTCAAACTAGCCTGATAGCTATTGTTGTAAGAGAACTCGGCATACGGGAGAGATTCCTCCCATTTCTTACCGAATGAGATGACAGAAGCTCGAAGCATATCTTCAAGCACTTGATTGACTCGTTCAACTTGTCCCTGGGACTGGGGGTGAAAAGCGGTGCTGAAGGACAGATGAGTTCCCATAGCTTCTTGGAAACTGTTCCAAAATCTCGAGGTAAAGAGGCTGCCATGGTCTGAGCTGATCTCCAGCGGAATACCGTGTAGTGACACGATTCTGGAAACATATAAGTCTGCTAACTGACTAGCAGTGATCGTCTCCTTGACTGGCAGAAAGAGAGCAACCTTTGAGAATCGGTCAATGACGACAAAAATAGCATCATGACCCTTCTGTGATCTGGGAAAACCAGTGATGAAGTCCATTTCAACTTTGTCCCATTTCCATTCAGGAATAGTAAGTGGTTGCAGAAGTCCAGCAGGCCTTTGATGTTCTGCCTTGATGCGACGGCAAACGTCACACTCAGCAACATAGCGAGCAATGTCTCGCTTCATATCAGGCCACCAGTATCTCTGTCGATTGTCTTGGTACATCTTGGTGCTACCGGGGTGTATTGACAAAGGTGTATCATGTGCTTCTTTCATAACATCAGAATGAGAGTCCAGATTATGCTTTCTGGGGACCACTAGGCGACCTTTGAAGAACAAGGTACCATCATCATCAACATGGTAGAATGAAGGATTTCCCTGGGAGAGGTATTTCTTAATCTTCTCGACTTTAGAGTCATATTTCTGCCTTGTCTTGATGTTGCACTCGAGGTCTGGTTCAACAACCAGGGTATTGAGATAACCCTGAGGAACAATGTGAAGGTTCAACTTGTGAAGTTCTTCATAAAGAAGGGGTTGTGCTTGCTGAACCGTGAGGTTGTTGCAATAAGACTTGTGGCTCAAAGCATCGGCCATTACATTAGCCTTGCCAGGGGTATAAGAGATATCCATGTCATAATCGGCTATTGTCTCGAGCCATCTTTGCTGGCGGAGATTCAAATCTGGTTGAGTATACAGATACTTCAGACTTTGGTGGTCCGTGTATATCTCGCAACGATTACTGAGAAGGTAATGTCGCCATAGCTTCAGAGCATAGATAACGGCTGCTAACTCAAGATCATGCGTTGGATACTTATCTTCGTGAGGACGCAATTGACGAGATCCATAAGCAATCACTTTGCGCTCTTGCATTAGGACACAGCCTAATCCTTGACGGGATGCATCGCAATATATCACAAAGTCCTTGCGAGTATCTGGGGGTGCTAGCACTGGGGCAGATGTCAATTTGTCTTTAAGTGTCTGAAAACTTTCCTGGCATTTTTCTGTCCACTCAAACTTCTTGCCTTTGTGAAGCAAATCAGTCAGTGGCTTTGCAATCTTGGAAAAGTTCTCGATGAAACGGCGGCAATAGCTAGCAAGACCGAGAAAACTTCTGACTTGTTTGACATTCTTTGGGGGAGTCCAGTCAAGAATAGCTTGAACTCGTTCTGGGTTAACAGCAATGCCATCTTTGGAAATCACATGACCAAGATATGACACTTCAGATAACCAGAACTCACACTTGGAATATTTGGCATACAGTTGATGTTCACGCAGCTTCTCCAGTACCAGTCGAAGATGTTCAGCGTGTTCTTATTCATTCTTGGAAAATATAAGGATATCATCCAAATAAACCACGATGAATTTGTCGAGGTAATCCATGAAGATGTAGTTCATCAATCGACAGAAGGTTGCTGGAGCGTTGGTTAAGCCAAAGGACATGACAGTGTACTTGTAAGAACCATAGCGAGTAACGAAGGCTGTTTTCAGAATATCCTCTTTACGAACTCGAATCTGGTGGTATCCCAATCTCAAATCAAGTTTAGAGAGTACGGAGGAACCAGCAAGTTGATCATACAGATCGTTGATTCTGGGGAGCGGATACTTGTTCTGAATTGTTGCCTGGTTGATAGGTCGGTAATCTTGAACCAACCGATTTGTTCCATCCTTCTTCTTAACAAAGAGAGAAGGTGCCCCCAAGCAGAAGAACTGGGGCGAATGAAACCCTTTTTATGTGACTTGTCAATTTCCTCCTTAAGTTCAAGGAGTTCATGGGGTGGCATCTTGTACGGTCGCTTGGCAATAGGAGTAGTACCCGGTTTCAAGTCTATGACGAATTTGACAGCTCTGGCAGGTGGTACTCCTGGGAGTTCCTCTGAAAAGACATCTTGAAAATCTCGAACAACTGGAACATTCTCTATTCCTTCAAGAGGTGAAGCATTCAATGCATTCAGAGCATATATCTGGTTCTCGGCATTCTGAATTATCTGAGCTGAATAGTTGATTGTCTGACCGGAAGGGTGTGTGAGCTGGACTGTCTTGGCGGCACAGTCTATTAAGGCTTTATGAGCTGTCAACCAGTCCATACCGAGAATGACATCAATGTTGGAAGGTTCGAGCACAATTAGAGAAGCAGGGAAAACTAGACCTCCAATTTCGAGTTGGTTGTGGGGGCTTACCATCGTGGTTTGCCACTTGGATCCTGGGGATTGAACCGCTAAAGGAGTGGGTAATCTCTCCATGTCCAACTCATGTAATTGAGCAAATTGTTGGGACACGAAGGCATGCGATGCTCCTGAATCAAAGAGAACAGAGGCTGGTATTGAATTAACGCGAAGGGTACCCATCACAATTTTTGGGGTCTCACGAGCTTCTTCAGCATTAACATGGTTGACATGGCCAAGTACAACAGCAGTCGGTCTGACATTTTGGCTCCGTGTGCAAAACCTGGAATGATGACCTGGCAGTCCACATTTACGACAGACTCCACGTGCGGGGCGAGGAGCCATAGTATTGGGCTGTCTATTTTGAGCACTGGGTTGTCTTGGCGATGCGTGCAGACGAGGAGGGACCACAACATTGGGCTGAACTCTGAGCTGTCTCGGCGGCGAAGGCAGACAAGGTGCAACATAAGACGGCCTTGGTGTTGGAGCAGGTCGGTGATAGACATTGTGCGGGATCCGGACTTGACGTTTCTGAGCAGGCTGACCCGAAGACGAGCCAACGTCACGAGTGCACTTGAGCGACTCCTGGTACTCATTCAGACCAGTCTCAGCTCGGAAAGCTTGGCTAACAAGCGTTGCAAAGTCCGCACAATCATGGACGACAAGTGCGAGCTTTATATCAGGACACAGTCCTTCACGAAGTTTCTCTTGCTTACGAGCATCAGTACAGACGTCATCCTCAGCATAGCGGGATAATTCGAGAAATCTCCTCTGATATTCATCCATAGTCATTTTGCCCTGTGTGAGTTTGCGGAATTCCTTCTTCTTCTGGTACATCAAACCTTGAGGAATGTGTCATGCACGGAAGGCTGACTGAAATTCCTGCCAAGTAGTTACAGTTCCAGCAGGCAGCATACGCCTGTGACTTTCCCACCATTGAGCAGCTGAACCCCTCAGGTGATACGTCGCATAGGTGACGTAACTGGCAGGGGCAACATTAGCCGACTCCATCTGAAAGGCGACGTCACGAAGTCAATCATCAGCATCTATAGGATCAGATGAGTTACGGAAGGTGGATGGGTTGAGACGCATGAAATCCTGTAGTGAGACCGGACCAGGCTCCTGACGAGCATCGTTGCGTTCCAAACGGTTCACCAGACTTTCGTTGAGCTGTCGGTTCAGTTCAAACTACTGCATCATAGCGGCAATATAGGGTGGAGGTGGAGGATCGCCAGCCATCCTGCTAAGACAACATGGATAGTTTAGCAAGAACAACTGCAGTGCAAGAGGTCATTCATGATGTAACATGGGTAATGAACAAGAAGGCATTAGATACATTTTAGTCGTCGCTAAAGACATACAATTCTATGCACGGAGTTGGATCCCAACGGCAGTAGGAGTTCGGAAACGCACGCAGCTAGACAAACTAGGCGGCGCACAGGCACGTGGTGAGGAATACAACAACGGGACATAGCAAAGGCTACATCAACGTCGGAGAAAACTATTGGAGCAAGGAATCTGCAAATGACAACGCAGGGTGCCCTCGATAAAAGGATCCTGCGGGCCGTGAGCACTGTGAAGCAGATCCTAGTCCACAATTCAAACAAGGTTGATTGAAATCTCCGGGTGGATGTGATCACGAGAACCTAATGTTAGCGTTTAGTAAAATCTTTAACCCGAATAGAAGAGAGATCAGAGTTCCTAGAGTAAGGAAGAGAAATAAAAGATCCTAATCCCATCCATTGGCGGCGTGGGCCCGCAACCCACATAGCCATGTTAGTCAAACAGTTTTTGAAAGACTAGACTCAACTTCGGCCAAGGAGTTGGAAGGGGGGTTCCTATAGGCAGTCGGCTCTGATACCAACTTGCGACGCCCTCTGCTCGACCGTGCACTAATCATACACGCAAACGTGCACGCTCGAGATCAGAGACGCACGGGAAGATATCACAACACAACTCTAAACTCAAATTTAAACATAAATCTTCATATTACAAACCAGGGGTCACGAGGACCGGAATACATGAGTCATACACAAAAATAATATCTGGGTACAGACATAGTTAGTCAAGTTTGCCTAAAGAAGGCTAGCACAAATAGCGACACTGATCGAAAAGGCGAAGGCCTCCTGCCTAGGGCCTCCGAACTACTCCTGGTCGGCTGGCTCAACACAGTAGTATGTGCCTCCGGGGCTCTCCTGGTAGTAGTCTCCTGCGGTGGCGTCTGGCTCCGGGGCTCCATCGACTGATTGCATCAAGCGGGTATGGGGAAAAGAAATAGCAAAGCAACCGTGAGTACTCATCCAAAGTACTCGCAAGACTGACATCAGAACTATACTAAATATGCATTGGTATCAAAGGAATGGGCTATATCCTTGGACTAAACTGCAGAAATGCTAGATCAGAGGGGGAAAGACCTAGCCTATCGAAGACTAGCATATTGAAGCAATCTTGCAGCATCAGAAGAGAATAGAGTATAGTAACATATAATAGCAAATATATTTAGTAATGCCCTGAGATCCTTCCTCGACTACCCTGCGAGAAAGTGATCCCGAGAGCAGTTGTATCAGTTTATCATTGTAACGGTATCCATTTGTAGTTGTAGCAGATCAGGATACAACTCCGAGCGTCCTGTTACCGTGGACATGGCTATTCGAATAGATAACCTCCCTGCAGGGGTGCACTACTGTTACCCAACACGCTCGATTAACTCTGGCCGGACACACTTTTCCGGGTCATGCCCGGCCTCGGCTGATCGACACGACGTAGTCCTACCTAGGCTCAGCAGAGAGGTCCCCACCGGTCTACATCCTAAGTGCTCAGGGGTCTTGGGCCCATCGCCCTTTGCACTCCGGGTCGTTGCGTGCAGGGCCAGCCTCACCACAATGTGTCTGTGGGTATCTGCTGTCAGTCGTGCCGCAATGCTGAACTGGACGTCTGACAAAGCTTTCGGCTGATACATAGTGCGCCGAGGGCCCCATTAAACCATTATCCCACGTGGTGGTAGTGCGTATAGGCCAGCGGCCAACTCAGATCAAATACCCAAATCCGTTAGGCGTATTTAGTAACTCGCAGAGACGAACAGGATTCCTGTCGCTCCGACTTGGTAATAAACGGCTCGCGGGTGCTCTTGGAGCCGACCCGTCTTTAATATTATTCTCTTGCGGGCACCCTTGGGGCCAGCCCGACTTTACCAGTTTAAGTATTGCAATAAGTAAACATTTCCGTGATCATCACCCAGAGTGATCACGGCCCGATAACACGCATGGCAAACGGACAAGGGTGAAGGGCCACAGATGGATTAACAGCATAGCTAACTAAGCATCATAGGACAGCAGGCAGGTATCAACAGTAGGCGACGAAATCAGGCTATGCATCAGAATAGGAGTTGTCGGATTAACAACAGAAGCAATTCTAATGCAAGCATAAGGGAGGAGGAATGGCGATATCTGGATGATCACGGGGGTTTTGCTTGCCTGGAAGCTCTGCTGAAAGGGGCTGGTTGTCGACGACGTAGTCGTACTCTGCAGTGTCGTCGGCAGTCTCGGGGTCTATCGGGAGAGCAGGAGGGGGAAGAAACAACAAATACACGGCAACAAATGCAACAGAGATGCATGGCATGCCTAAACGATGTGCAGAGGTGATATAATGCATCTCTAACTACTTTAGATGTTTTAGGAATTTATTTGGAATTAGTTACCTGAGGTCATGCACTATTCATCTATCGGAAACAGGCAAAAAGTTCCATGTTCATCTAGATAAGAGTGATGGTCAAGCATTTTGACCACTTTTTCGGATTCTTCATATTTTTCTGATCGTTTTTCATATATAAATTATTTTCATCCGAGTTACGGTTTATTTTATTTGATTTTTCAAAGTTTTATTCATTTTCTGGAATTTCTGGATTTAATTTAATTCGAATTATTTAAATACTAAATTGCTATGGGTACATAGAAGTGTACCCAGAGATGTGCTACTAAGACTGACTGTGGGTCCCAGTTGACCAGGTCAGCTGCACAGTCTGCAGCTGACTGGGCCGTTGACTGGTCAAAGGGGCCCATGGGGGTCCCCCATGTCATAGACTGGGTCAAACCCAGTCATCTTTGACTGGTCAACTGGGTCCAGTGGGACCCAGTTGTCAGTGATTGTTAGCACTAACAGTAGGTTAGTTAGTTAACTAGATTAGTTAGTGGGGTGGGGGGCACTGTGAGTGGGTTAGTGGGTTAGGTTAATTAGGTTAGGTGTTAATTAAACAGGCAGGCCCGCGTGTTAGTGAGCCGGCCGGCTGGTTTAAAACCAGCGCGCGCCTGGGAGAGGCCGGCGGCGAGGCCCGACGCGGCGGCGGCCCACCGGAGCTGCGCTCCGGCGACCAAACGAGGCGGCGGACGGCGGGAATCGGTCCAGCGCAAAGAGCCGCATCCAACCGTGCTACTGGGGGGAGTGGAGGAGGGCGACCACGCCGGCGGCGAGCTCATCTAGCGGCGGCCGGAGCAAGCAACAGGGGCAAACTGTGCCGGAGCTCGAAATCGAGCTCGGGCTAAAGGGGAAAAGGTGTGCGCGTGCTCACAGAGGGGACGCCGAGCTCGGTGAGGCGCGGGGTGGTCGGGACAGCGTGGATCGAGCGGCGGAAGCAGATCGAGGCGGGGCAGTGTAGACGGCCGGCGGAGGGGAACGGGTCGATCCCGAGCTTGCGGCGTTCCCCGGGTCGAACTAGTCCACCCAGTCGACGAAGTGGAGGCAGAGCAAGCTCCTGGACAGTTCAGTGAAGCGAGGGGAGGTCGGTGTTCGCGTGTTCTACGGTGGCGGCGCCATGGCTGCACGGTTGCGAGCAAGGCAGAAGATAGCGACGAGGGAGGGAGGAGAAGGAGGACTTGGCGATGTCCAGGGGGGCGCGAGGGGATCTTTATCCCGACCGGCGCACTGTAGCAGCGTGGAGGCCGAGACGGCTCGACGCGGACGGCGAACCCAGCTCGGGTTCGAGCTTTGTCCAGCGCCAGCTGGAGGTAGAAGGAGGTGCGAGGGAGCTGGGCTGCGGTTGCTGTTGGACTTATGCCCGACTGCACAGTGCTGTTGCCCTATTTTCCTTTTTCTTTTTTGCTTTATTCCTTTTGTTTCTGTTTTGCAAAATGTCTGGCCTCCATTTCAATTTTATAAAATATGGAAATTGTCCATTTAAATGCTAGGCAATATAACTCACTGCCAGAAAAAGGTTTGGAGTCCATAGGTTTTCATTTGAATTTGAATTAATTAAAAAGGTATTAAATATTTCTGTTTGGTACTATTTTGATGATGTTAGGGTCATCTAGGTAATTTAGGTCATGTTGTTTTTCTTAACACAATTAGTTATGGATTATTTGCTATTTAATGAACATTTTTGTCTCCAAATTGGAACAATTTTTATTTTCAACTTATATTTGAATTTCAATTTGATTTAGAATTTGAAATGAGATATGATGCAAATGATGATCAAGCACTGTTAAGCATGGTGACTTGGCACTATCAAAATGTGATCACTGTAGCTTAATTACATGGGGTGTTACATAGGTCAGCATCGATGGGGAGGTCCTTGGGCATCACCCGGTTCTCTAATTATGCTGAACTTCGAGAAGAACTGGGTCAGGTGTTCGGCATTTTCGAGTTGAAAATAGTGCCGCATATTTGAATCTTAGTGTGTGCATTACTTTGAGCTATATGAAATTGTCGGAATGACGTGATTTTTAACAGACAAAACATCACAAGTTTTTTGCAGGTCATATACCTGGCAATTGGCTGGATCCGTATGTGGTCATTACTCAGCCCCGCGGAAGTTAAGGAGCATTTGGCTTATGGGTGAAACCGTTGGAAGACGATAGCGCGGGATACTTACAATCAGTTTGGATGGTGGTCCAACAATATGATAGGTGTATAGTCATCTTGTCCTATTTTTGCCGGCTGTGGAAATTTGTATTTTTATTTCAGTTCGATTTATGAATTTGTATCGAACTACGTATTTGATGGTTAATTTGTTTAATAATATGATTGTATGCATCATTTCGAGGCAGAGGCCAGGGATAATTCTCCTTTGAAAAAAAAGTGTTTGGTATTTGGGGTCTGTTGGATGACGCTGATAGATCAGGCTGGCTGATGTTCGGTACCCAGCATGTATTCGCGACATGGAGAATGATGTGCTTTTCCTTGTTTACGATCCTTGGGAGGAAGGAAAAATTTCTAAATGTTGATTTCCGTCATAAAAAATATGATTAAACAAACACGCAGCAGTCAAATTTCTTGGAGAAAATTAAGATTTTTATGGAATCTGTGTGCGTACTATATCTCGGGATAATTTAGGTCCGCATGTCTGTCCGCTAACATCTTAACCTGGGCTACATTTGCCGGTCCGTCCGCGCACTGCATCAAATCTTTGACTCTTAGTTGGTACTCTTATCGACCATCTAGTCTACTAGAAGGAAACGCGTGCCTTGCCGCGCTGTTTTTCTCATCATCGTTGTAAAAAATGGTTCTATATGGAATCAATCTAATTTATTGAACAATGCTTCATATGTTAAGCTTGCAATGTCCTTTTTAGAGGGAAAAAACATCACATAAAGTATGCTGACCAAAACAAAAGTAGACAATCAGCCAAGCTTTGGGACATTATACTACAGGAAATTCCCTTGGATTATGATAACATTTTTTTTACAGAACATTACTTCCCTTCCCCATATTAATTGTTCTTAGGAGCACAAATCGGGATGAAACATATTGCAACCATTATTTCCCACAACTCTTCCAGCCTCAACCAATCCACCAATCCTGCATGCCATCCCAAAAGAGGAGCTCCAACCATGTGTTACCAACAAATAATATTAGTCAGTTTCAAAAAAAAATATTAGTCATCTTCAAACAGAAAACTGTACTCCTACAAAGGAAAACATGCTAATCATTTCAGTATATTTTCTTTTCATCTCTTACAGAGTATAGAGGAGATCATAGGACAATTATAGCCATACTGCCATAAATCAATCAATCCATAATTTATTTCAAGGACAAAATACCACAATGGAGGGCATACATAAGCACACTATATTACTGCCATCATCAAGATATTTCTCTCACCTTAACTTTTTATAAATGCCAATTTTGCTATAACTAAAATACACTCCTAAGCCTTATTGCAGGCCTGGAATGATAATCCTCTTCATCTTCAATCAAAATCCTGCTGATAAACAAATGTATAATCACAAAAATGGACCAGAAGATGCCCCTAAGTTGTATAAATTTCTTGAACTGGGTCATTCATTAGCAGGCCTATGTTCAGAACACCTAGAAAACAGAAGCTATTTCCAAGATGACCCTTGTATACACCTAGAGAACTTGTTAAGAAATAAATTTAGTATTCACCTATAAGCATATCATCAGAATATCTCTTCCTTATCAAGGACTATTTACAAAAAAAAAAAGATAAGCATCAGCACCAATGTAACAGCGAAAAGGAAGAGTGCCGCAATCTGCAGCTTGCTAAAGAGCCGTACAATGGTACTGCGTTATGCCAAAGTGATGCTATTATCACCACCAACAGGGGCAACTGACACCTGAGATAAAACAGAAAAGCATAAGAACTCCCTCCTATACATAGATGGCATCGAAGAGTCATTCAACAGTGAAACCGCTACAACACAAAAAGGAAGCAACAACAGCCAAAGCACGTGAGACAAACAACCTAAGAAACCAGAGACACACGAAAAAGAACACAACCTAAGAACCTGAAGACACCGGCCATGAACAGCCATCTGTAGATGTCAATATTCATGTGCATATGTGGTGAGCAAGATATGGAAAAAAATCCGGTGGCAACATGTGCATAACATATGTTTGACAAAACTTTGTATAAAACTACAACTTAAATGCTCACAGATTAGAGTTGAAATTCAAGAGGACACGGCTATGTATGGTGTACTACCATAACTTTTAAATCTGGAAATTCAAGAGGACATCATGCTCCAAAGCTTGATGGAATGTTGTCTTTTATATGCAAACAAAATACTTAATATTTAAGAAACCTTTGTTGTAAATAGCATATTAAGAATCACTTATATAGTAATTATTTTCTCAAATTCAATCAGCAGGCGAAACCAAAACCTCAGATGGAGCACAGGAAGGGACAAAGCACTAGTAGAAAAACGACTTTACGTTCGCATCATTAGTCCCGGTTTGACTACGGCCCGGGACTAATGTGACCATTAGTCCCGGTTCCAACGGCTAGGGGCAGGGGAATCATTAGTCTCGGTTCGTGTTTAACCTTTAGTCCCAGTTTGTGACACAAACCGGGACTAAAGGTGTGGTGGCAGGCTGGTGTCAGGCTGGGGCCCCACGATCACCTTTAGTCCCGGTTCGTGTCACAAACCGGGACTAGAGGTTAACCTTTAGTCCTGGTTTGTTACATGAACCGGGACTAAAGGTCTGGTGGCAGGCTGGGGCCCCACGATCCCCTTTAGTCCCGGTTCATGTCACAAACCGGGACTAGAGGTTAACCTTTAGTCCCGGTTTGTTACATGAACCGGGACTAAAGGTGTCACTATATAAACCCTTCGTCCAGCCCGACCCGAAGCTCTCTGTTTTTCCCCTTTCCTCTCCTCTCTGTTCTTCCCCTCTTGCTCGAGCTCATCCTCCATTTTTGCAAAAATTTGTCAAGATTTGAAGGCACCCCATCAATCCAAGTGTTCACAAAGGTTAGCAACTTTGTCCTTTCATCCCTCATTGCTAGATTAGCTCGTGCAATGCTCTATAAGTATAGTGATTTGTGGGTTCTAGTTTGGGAGTAATTATGTGGGAGTTTATTTGATTTATATGCAATTTGAGCTCAAATTAACTTCTTAGTTTGCATATGTGTAGGTGTGGTTTACTTAGTGCCTTCCCGTCCCCGTCCTAACCACCGTCGATCGCCCGCACCGTCCCGTCGCCGGCACCACACCTTGGTGAGCCTCTTGTTCTTATCCTTTTTATAAAAAAAAATCTTATTTGTATGATTTAGATAGTTAATTGTATAATTTTCTTACATGTATGATTGTTTGTTATACATAGTGCCACGACTTTGATATCCGTCCCCGTCGGCCCTCGTCCGGTTTATGATTCGGATGTGGTATATATATTCTCTTTTATAAATATTTGTTGCATTTCGCGTTTATGACAATTATGCCCATCAAGTTGACATAGATATTTTTATCTAGGAGGTATGTGAACCGAAAATTGCAACCGACCCTCTTGTCGAGAAGTTAAATTTAGTTGAAAAAGAAAACGAGTATTTGAAAGAAAAATTGAAAAGAATTGAAGAAGAGAAGATGAAACTGGAGTTGTATGTTGCCGATGTCGTCGATGATCACAAGATCAAGATGGATGCAATGCGCTTGAAGATTAGAAAATTTAAAAAATATGCCGTTAATCAAGAGGCTTGGTATCACTATGCTGTTGGATCAATTGTTACCTTAGTTGCGATCTTGATCGCATTTGTTGTTGCATTTAAATGCTTTAGCTAGAGAGTTTGTATGTTGTTTTATGAGAATAAGTGTGTATGAACTATATGTATGAACTTGTATTAATTTGGTCTTTTCGGTGTTGTGTAATGAAGATGAGTCGGCAATGGATGTACGATGACCGATGCTCTCCCCAGTTCATTAATGGCGTGCGTACTTTTCTAGTTGTGGCTGAGGCAAACAAGCGGGTGCATGGTTTTATGTGTTGTCCATGTGCTGTCTGTAAGAACGATCACAATTACTCTAACTCAAGAACCATTCACGTCCACCTGTTTACGTCCGGTTTCATGTCCGGCTATAACTGTTGGACCAAGCACGGAGAAAGAGGGGTCCTAATGGAAGAGAATGAAGAAGAAGAAGATGATGACAGCTATCCTGGCCATGGGTTCCCTGAATACGATGGTACAACAATGGGGGAAGAAGCTGAGCCGGCAATGGGGGAAGAAGCTGAAGAAGAGGCATCAGATGAGCCCGCTAATGATCTTGGTCGGGCCATTGCCGATGCAAAGAGAAATTGCGCAAGTGAAAAGGAGAAGTTGAAGTTGCAGCGCATGTTAGAGGATCTCAAGAAATTGTTGTACCTAAATTGCGAAGATGACAAGAAAAAGCTGGGTACCACACTGGAATTGCTGCAATGGAAGGCAGAGAATGGTGTATCTGACAAGGGATTTGAAAAGTTGCTGATAATGTTAAAGAAGATGCTTCCAAAGGACAACGAATTGCCCGACAGTACGTACGAAGCAAAGAAGGTTGTCTGCCCTCTAGGATTAGAGGTGCAGAAGATACATGCATGCCCTAATGACTGCATCCTCTACCGCGGTGAGTACGAGGATTTGAATGCATGCCCGGTATGCGGTGCATTGCGCTATAAGATCAGCCGCGATGACCCTGGTGATGTTGAGGGCGAGCGCCCCAGAAAGAAGATTCCTGCCAAGGTGATGTGGTATGCTCCTATAATACCACGGTTGAAACGTTTGTTCCAAAACAAAGAGCATGCCAAGTTGATGCGATGGCACAAAGAAGATCGTAAGAAAGACGGGAAGTTGAGAGTACCCGCTGACGGATCGCAGTGGAGAAAAATCGAGAGAAAGTGGAAGGATTTCGCAGATGACGCAAGGAACGTATGGTTTGGTTTAAGTGCAGATGGCATTAATCCTTTCGGGGAGCAGAGCAGCAATCATAGCACCTGGCTTGTGACTCTATGTATCTATAACCTTCCTCCTTGGTTGTGCATGAAGCGGAAGTTCATTATGATGCCAGTGCTCATCCAAGGCCCCAAGCAACCCGGCAACTACATTGATGTGTACCTAAGGCCATTGGTTGAAGAACTTTTACAACTGTGGAGTATAGAAGGTGTACGTGTGTGGGATGAGCACAAACAGCAGGAATTTGACCTGCGAGCGTTGCTGTTTGTAACCATCAATGATTGGCCTGCTCTTAGTAACCTTTCAGGACAGACAAACAAGGGATACCACGCATGCACGCACTGTTTAGATGATACCGACAGTATATATTTGGATAAATGTAAGAAGAATGTGTACCTGGGACATCGTCGATTTCTTCAGATCAATCATGTCTTAAGAAAGAAAGGCAAGCATTTCAAAGGTGAGGCAGATCACCGGAAGAAGCCTCGCCACCGTACAGGTCATGATATACTTGATATGGTCAAGGATTTAAAAGTAATCTTTGGAAAGGGTCCTGGCGGACAATCTGTTCCGAATGACGCTGACGGACACGCACCCATGTGGAAGAAGAAATCTATATTTTGGGACCTACCATATTGGAAAGAACTAGAGGTCCGCTCTGCAATCGACGTGATGCATGTGACGAAGAATCTTTGCGTGAACCTGCTAGGCTTCTTGGGCGTGTATGGGAAGACAAAAGATACACCGGAGGCACGGGAGGACCAGCAACGTATGCACGAAAAAGACGGCATGCATCCAAAGCAGTATCAGGGTCCTGCCAGCTACGCTCTTACCAAAGAAGAGAAGGAAATCTTCTTTGAATGCCTGCTCAGTATGAAGGTCCCGTCTGGCTTCTCGTCGAATATAAAGGGAATAATAAATATGGCAGAGAAAAAGTTCCAAAACCTAAAGTCCCATGACTGCCACGTGATTATGACGCAACTGCTTCCGGTTGCATTGAGGGGGCTTCTACCGGACAACGTTCGATTAGCCATTGTGAAGCTATTTGCATTCCTCAATGCAATCTCTCAAAAGGTAATCGATCCACAAATCCTACCAAGGTTACAGAATAATTTGGTGCAATGTCTTGTCAGTTTCGAGTTGGTGTTCCCACCATCCTTCTTCAATATCATGACGCACGTCCTAGTTCACCTAGTCGAAGAGATTGCCATTCTGGGTCCTGTATTTCTACACAATATGTTCCCCTTTGAGAGGTTCATGTGAGTCTTAAAGAAATATGTTCATAACCGTGCTAGGCCAGAAGGAAGCATCTCCAAGGGCCATGAAACAGAGGAGGTCATTGAGTTTTGTGTTGACTTTATTCCTGACCTTAAGCCGATTGGTGTTCCCGAATCGCGGCATGAGGGCAGACTTGGTGGAAAAGGCACGCTAGGAAAGGACCAAGTAATATGTATGGACGGGCATTCTTGGGCGCAAGCACACTACACAGTTCTACAAAATTCCAGCTTGGTGGGTCCGTATATCGACGAACACAAGAATATTCTACGCTCCAAACACCCGGAGCAGTCTGACGACTGGATTACACGTGAACACACGGGGACTTTCGGTGGTTGGTTGCAGACACGTCTCATGCATGACGACAGTGTTGGAGATGAGCTGTACTTGCTGTCCAAGTTACCATCTTCGACTATATTGACTTTCAAAGGGTACGAGATAAATGGGAATACATTTTACACGATCGCCCAAGATAAAAAGAGCACCAACCAAAACAGTGGTGTCCGCTTTGATGCAGCAAACACCAATAGGCCAAAGGACACATATTATGGTTACATAGAGGAGATATGGGAACTTGACTATGGACGTGAATTAAATGTCCCTTTGTTTCGCTGCAAATGGGTCAATCTGTCAGGAGGCGGCGTAAAGGAAGACCCGCGGTACGGAATGACAACAGTGGATCTCAACAATCTTGGGTACGCAGACGAACCATTCGTCCTAGCCAATGATGTGGCGCAGGTTTGCTATGTGAAGGACATGTCTACCAAGCCGAGAAAAAGAAAAGATAAGGAAGCGAATACATCATACGATGAGCCAAAGCGCCACATAGTTCTTTCAGGGAAAAGAAATATCGTGGGAGTGGAGGACAAGACAGACATGTTAGAAGATTATGAAAAGTTTCATGAAATTGCTCCCTTCACAGTGAAGATTGACCCAAGCATCCTGTTAAATGATGAAGATTGTCCATGGTTACGGCGCAAAGGGACACACGCGAAGAAAAAGTTTTATACCCAAAGATCCCACTCTGGGATGTGACCGGCTTCACCGTCATCACTTTCTTTTCTAGTGAGTTTCCGGACTTATCTCGAAAGTCCCACTTCGGACAAACCGGATGGAATCTTTGTAATAGTTAGGGTATATATGTGTTTTGGCATTTGAAAGGCGAAGAAATACATCTTTAAGGACTGGATGCAATTTTCAACCCTTTCTGACTTCATTCGCTATTTTTCATGCATTTAATGAATTTTTGGAGCTAAATGACCCTGAAATTGAAAAACACTACAAATGAACTCTGAAAAGGTTGAAAGTTGGCATGGTATCATCATTTCACCCACATAGCATGTGCTAAAAAGTTGAGAGGGTTACGGCAAAAACTGGATGCACTTCGTTTACAAAATGGACAATCTCTTTCGAAGTATCAGGGTTTCGGACGAAAACTCATCTGTTACAAAGGCATTTCATTTTTTTTTAACTTATTTCAACTTCAGACATTTTGTGAGTTCAACATGCACCATTCAAAGCCACATCATCAATTTTCAACCCTTTCTGACTTCATTCACTATTTTTCATGCATTTAATGAATTTTTTGAGCTAAATGACCCTGAAATTGAAAAGCACTACAAATGAACTCTGAAAAGGTTGAAAGTTGGCATGGTATCATCATTTCACCCACATAGCATTTGCTAAAAAGTTGAGAGGGTTAAGGCAAAAACTGGATGCACTTCGTGTACAAAATGGACAATCTCTTTCGAAGTATCAGGGTTTCGGACGAAAACTCATCTGTTACAAAGGCATTTTTAGTTTTTTAAATAACCTAAGAATTACCAAATTGAATATAATGATAAAACACACTAATATTAAATAGCAGAAAAAAGAATCACTGATAAATCTATTTTTAAAGTAAAGTTATTCACAAACTAGTGATTCACACAAATTTCAAATAATTCAAATTTAAACTATTCAAATTTGAAAAGTACTGGCACTAACAGAAAGTTTATAATTTTTGTGACCTAAAGCAAAAAGATTCACTCAGAAACTCTAAATATTTGGCTGTAAGAAGAAACAAAAGAAAATAAATAAAGCAACAAAAAAATGGAAAAAAAAGCCCGCCTACTGGGCCGCCACGGCTTGCATACGACTAGAAACCCAACCTCTAGTTGGGCCAGGATGCAGGCCCGCACGGCCCAACAGGCCCCACAGGGCAGCACAAGTTTGGTAGACCCACAAAGGCCTGCTTAGAGAGGAGCTCGACACGGTAGCCGCGGCGGGGCTTATAAACCGCTGCGAGCTCCTCTCAACTAGCGAGGTGGGACTAAACATTCGACACGAGAAGCCAGGCCTTTAGTCCCGGTTGGTGGCTCCAACCGCGACTAAAGGCCCCCTTTAGTCCCGGTTGGAGCCACCCACCGGGACTAAAGGCATGGCCTCCCGCCGCTTGGCCTGGGTGAATTTCACCTTTAGTCCCAGTTGGTGGCTCCAACCGCGACTAAAGGGGGGCCTTTAGTCGCGGTTGGAGCCACCAACCGGGACTAAAGGCTTTCATATATAAGCAGCACTTATGAATCCATCCTCTCCATTCTCTTGACGCCAAACACAGAGACGTCGTCGGGCTGCTGCGCCGCCGCCTGCCCCGACACCGGCCGCCCGCGCCTCCTCCCCGACGCCGCCCGCGCCTCTCCTCTCCGACGCCGCCCCTGACGCCGGCCGCCCGCGCCTCCTCCCCGACGCCGCCCGCGCCTCTTCCCCGATCGACGCCACCCGCGCCTCTCCTCTCCGACGCCGCCCGCGCCCGCCGGCCTCCACCTCGCCGTCGCCGTCCTCGACCTCGCCCGCTGTGAGCTCGCGCCGCCCCCTCCGGCGATTTTTTTCCCACTAGATATGTTTTAGATTATTATTAACTAGCAGTATACAATGTATGTATATATGTATATATGTATGTATGTTTTGATGTTTTAGATGTTTTAGATGATTATTTTTTCACTATATGTATGTATGTTTTAGTTTTTTTTCACTAGTTTTTTTTATACAATGTATGTATATATGTATATGTAGATGAACGGTGGAATTTGCATAGATTTTCTGTTTTTTAGTTTTTTATACTTATAGAAAAAAGTTGCATAGGAAAAAGTTACATAGAAAAAAGTTGACCATGTATTAATAATAAGTTAATGTTAATATATATCTTAATGTTGTATTTGCAAAAGTTTGTCATGTATTTGCAAAATCAAGTGAAAAAGAATTACAAAAATCACAATCAAGCATTTAAAAAATGTTAAATTTGCATAGGATTTGTTCTCGACGTCTACGATGCCCAGCCCGCATCCTCGTCGTCGACTCGGTGGCGAGAACCTGCTTGAGAGGCGCCATGTCCGGGACTGGGCTCCGCCGCGCTGGCACTGGGAGGTGCTACCTTCCGGGGCGCGCAGCTTGGTGAGGAACCGGGCTCCCGTCGTCGACCCGGAGCCTCTATGGTGGCGGTCGCGTGGGCCACTTTCGGTGCGGAGGCAGCCGGCCCCCGCGGAGGTGGTACGTCGTCGTGTCAGGGAGGAGGACGAGCACGTCCGTCGCTACATGGTTGCGTTGGACGTCAGGTTCTCCAATACCTGGCAGGTTCTTCAGGGATCTCACCCGAGCTATGATCCTGTGATGGTTCCTTCTCTTTGGGTGTCCACCGCCCGCGCCTCAGGAACCGCGAGTGAACTAGATTCTTCGATAATATTCGATCTGTATTAGCTAGTGATGTTATATGATAATATTCGAGATGTATTAGTGATAATTAATACTCGAGATGTATTCGAGATTATATTCGATAAGATTCAAGACGATGTATTCGAGATTATATTCGATGATGCATATTATCTGGATTATTCGAGATGTATTAGTGATATTATTCGAGATGCATATTATCTACTATGATTCAGTTTTTCCTTATTGATTGCATTCTAATTTGAATACTAAATTGTTTTGTCTTTCTTCTGGATTAGTTAATATAAGCTATGGACAATACCGGCAGAGACGGAGAAGAGACCATGTTCGACATCATACGCTCCCCGAGACCAGATGAGAATGAACCCGAAGATGACGGCTCGCAATATCTGAACATTAATAATTCCGGTGAGGGAGTATTAATATTTGATGAAGACGAACGAAGAGACGAAGGCCACAACAATGATGACGAAGGAAATGTTCTTCAAATAACAAAGACCGGCGAGGTATATATATATAAGGCCTCTGGTGATCATTACATGTATTAATTGATTTATATATATTAATGAATCGATCTTTCTTCTTTTAGCCCTCCGGATCGAGCAAATCTTCTACAAGCAGGGCAGCACGAGGCCCGGCCAGAAGGTTGCAGGCTGGCATAAAGTACAACATCGATGCCATCAAAGAAAATGGCGAACCGCTTGCTCCTAAAAAGAATGCGGACAAATTTACTCATCAATGCGGAGTTATTGTCAGGGACCAAATCCCGATCTCCGTTCAAGAATGGAATAAGCCAGCAAAGGGAGATCAAGGAGTTACTTTGGTCGACGGAAGAGCAAAAGATCTGCTTTGAATCGCTCATGGCACATTTCACCCTACCAGATCATTTGACAGATGAAGAATGGGAGAAAGTCAAGAAGAGTGCTCTTAAGAAGATGGCGATAGCATTCAACAACCACAAGAAAAGAATATGGGCCAAGTACCAAGCTGACGGAAAGAAGACTCCAGCATTCAAGGGAACACTGGAGAAGGCAAAAGATCACTGGGACGCTTTCGTGCAGTTCAAGGAATCAGAAGAAGCTAAGGAACGGTCGAGAATAAACAAGATTAATGCTGCAAAAAAAAAGTGGCACCATACTCTGGGGCCAGGTGGCTACCAGGTCGGCCGGCCTAAGTGGGATCTCGCTGAGGAACAGATGATTGCTGCAGGGGTCACTCCAGTTACATTGAGTTGGCCCCCCAGGTGCAGGACTTGGTTTTATGCGCATGGGGGGAAGTTGGACCCAGAGACAGGGCTGGTTATGGAGCGGGCAAGTCTTAAAGAAGCCTCCGACGCTTTACTTGTTGCAATACAAGATGCTCGAACGGGAAAGTACAAGCCCGACAGAGAGAATGACGAGCTTACGCGCGCCCTGAACAATCCTGAACACCCAGGATGAACACGAGGCAAAGGCGTTGTTCTGTGGTTTGAGGGGTTTGCGGATTGGAACGCCACTTACAGAAGCCGTGCGAGAAAGAAGCAGCAGGAGGAGGAGCAGAGGAAGCAGGAGGAGGAGCAGAGGAAGCAGGCAGCAGACCGCCTTCAACTGGTAGAATCAAAGCACGCGGAGTTGGAACACGCTTACCTAAGGCAGCAGGAGCAGATCGACTCACTTAGCCAGGAAAGGGCATCTCAGCGGCAGCAGCAAGCAAATCCAGCATTGGATACAACCGTCCCATCTATGCCGAAAAGAAGCGTGGGTTCCACCCCGGCCGATGATGCACTGCTGGATAGATACCCTGTGGATGATATCAAAGATACGACACCTTGTGAGCTACACATGAAAGTGAAGAACATATCCATGAAGGTGGCGGACGGCTATGCTTTAACAAATCCCCCTGAAGCAAACTTCCATTGCAATCCGATTCCAGCTGGCTATGCTCGTGTCGGGGTTGATGAAGTGATGTCAGGATATTACGAGCTACTGCTTGACATTCCTGGAGGTGACGAGGAGCGCACACTGTGAGAGGCCATACATCGTATCATTCTATGGAGAAAGGATTGCATCGTCTTTCCATGACCACCGCGTCAGCCGTCTCCACCACCCCACCCCGAGACGGAGCCCATCAGCGCGAGTCCGCCATATCGATCTCGGGCGCGTCAGCCTTCTCCAAAGCGGAAGAGAGCACGAAGCAAGAAAGCCTCTCCTCCTGCCAAAAAGAAGTTGGCTTACGAGATGACTATCGAGGAAAACAAGGCCGAAGTGGCTGCCCAAGTTAAGGCCCATTTTGCACGGAAACAGCCCCCGCCGAAGGAGAAAATACCCGATGAAGTCATACAACACTTTATTGATAATGCTCAACCGGCTGTGAAGAGGACGGACTCAGACTATGAGCGTTGTATTAAGAAGTTATATGTGGCACAAAAAGATAAGGAGTCGAGCTCGAGCCAAGCAAGGAGTAGTAAATGCGGGAAAACTGTTACCCAGCTGGGAGAACAGGCAGTGCAATAGATCCCCCCACTCATTGTACAATCACATGGTGTGAGTACCGCCGATCAGCCGGTAATAACCGACGCTCATAGACAGATGGCTAGAGAGGCCGGTGTCACTGTTGAACAACTCCTAGGCATCGAGGAACTCCCCAAGATTCAAGATCACGAAGTAGCATGGAAATATGTCCCCGGCCAAGATCTGGTCAGGGAGGTCGAGAATCTATCAACGAGAATGCGCAATTTGCATGACTGGTACCGGAGAGAAGTCAAGAAGGGGCGAGATTCCCTCATGGTGAAAGTCAAGGAAAACATTACTTCCATGCAAAAGATTTGTGGGTTGAGTTTCAAGAATTGTTTCAGTTATTCAATCAAGACGCACTCGACAAATCTCTCGTCAGTTGCTATTGTCTGTAAGTGATTTCTTTCTGTAATTTAAGTCTCTAGCTGTGCTCGATCGTTGCCTGTAATTATCCTCACTATATTCTTTTCTGTGGTATTATGCAGAATGAAGATTTATGAAATGAAATGAGATGGACGCTATGGCATTGGGTTCATTGACCCAAATACCATTAATGAAGAGGTGTGGTCACATCACCCAAAAGAGACAGAGAAGTACTTGCTAGAGTTTTTGAAGCAACTAAATACCCAACCAGAAATAGTATTTCCTTACAACTTCGGGTGAGTGTTACTGTCTTGTACTACAAATTCTATTTTGCTTACTAGATGTTAATAAGTGTAGTTGATGAGTTATGCACATGCCCGCTTAATTATACAAACGTGTGCGCATGCAGTTTCCACTGGATCCTGCTAATCATTGAAGTTGACGAGGCAAAAGTTAAAGTACTGGACTCACTACTTAAAGAACCTAAAGAGTACTTAATCGTGAAGGGGATGGTCGACAGGTAATTTCAATCATTATCGCACTATGTCAGCCAGCTCTTTATTTCATTTCCTGATATCAACTAATTAATAACTCCTTTATTCATTTTCTTTGCCAGGCAGGGTTTGCCAAAGCTTCATCAAACAGGTCCCAGGCGCATAGAAACAAGAGCTGAAATGGGTGCGACCCAAGGTACGTAATTAAGTAGTACTACCTACGTGTCCGCGCATCTCTTTAATTCTAGTTTCAATACCATTATCATGCTTGATTAATTATTATCTGATTGAATTCTATTCTCGTAAAGTGCATGAATTAGGCGTCGGGGAATAATTTATGTGCATACTACGTTTGCGAGAACATTCGCATTATGACGTCCGAATGGAGCAGATCTGAAAGACAACTTTGGGTACGTTTGCCAGAACACTATCCACAATTTTTTTATCATGATCAAATATATATACACATAACTAATATATTCATCTTGATCTCCTTCTTTAAAGCTGAGGGAGATGTGGGAAAAGCTCCTACCAACGGACCGCATACGAGCACTTCAAGAGGAAAATTGCGGGATTTTTGGTTGACCAGGTCATACATCCCAAAGGAGCATACCATTACACGGCTGAATAAATTGCGGGATTTTTGGTCTACAAATTGCGGGATTTTTGGTTGACCAGGTCATACATCCCAAAAATCCTGCTTTTGCATGCATGTAATTATCTGCAAATTGTAGGAGAAATTGTATATATATATGTGTATGCGCATATGGTCGTACGAGAAATTCTATGATATATATATGATTGGCTACGAGAAATTCTATTTATATATGCATGACGTGTACAGTATGTATGTAGTAGCGTAAAATATGTTTGAAATGAAAAAGAATTTCTCACAAAAAAAAGAATTAAATGGAAAACACAAAATTAAAAGGAAAAATAAAACATAAACCCCTAAACCCCTATACCTTTTAGTCCCGGTTGGTGTTACCAACCGAGACTAAAGGCCCCCCAGCCCCCGGCGCGGGATCGTGCCACGTGGACCTTTTAGTCCCGGTTGGTGTTACCAACCGGGACTAAAGGCCCCCCAGCCCCCGGCGCGGGCTCGTGCCACGTGGTGGGCCTTTGGTCCCGGGCTGTGACGAACCGGGACTAAAGGGGGGGGGCCTTTAGTCCCGACCCTTTAGTGCCGGTTGTTGAACCGGGACTAAAGGCCCTTACGAACCGGGACTAAAGGCTGATTCTGCACTAGTGAAGTCCAGCAAACGAAAGCCACCCCAAACCCCTTCCACCCACAGAGCAGACCGGCGAAGACCAATGTGGATAATCGGAGACACAGCTACGCAAAGAGCTCCCCCTCGACAAGAAAACAACAGCCACAACCTAGCGCGAAGAACACCGTCGCCCTCTCGTACACAAGACACCTCAGACAACACACCCTATTCAAGCACCTGCATAAAAAAAGCATGGAGTGAACAAACTGCAACAACACTATCACATGAGAAAAGAGGGAAATGAAGCAGGAAAGCAAACAAATTAGATAGAGTTGGGCACTTGCGCTACAGCTTGTTGGGGGTCAGTATCGATAGATAGATTTTTCGAAGGTCAAAGTTTCTTGCGATGAATTTCTAAAGAATTACGTAATCAAGATAGATGAGAGCGAAGGCAACAGGAATAAACAGAGGAAGATTTACTTTTTAGTATGCTCGAAATGCTAATATTAACAGAAATTGACGGTACACCTTCACTTTAGTCCAATAATAACCCAATGAAGATGCCACCAAATAATTGTTTCCGACCTAATTTGCATATACCAACATCTCAGCTCATGCATGCAGCAGGAACACAAAGAGAAAACCTATAATCATTATGTTTATTTGTCCTTCACTAGTGCAGAATCAGCCTTTAGTCCCGGTTCGTAAGGGCCTTTAGTCCCGGTTCAACAACTGGCACTAAAGGGTCGGGACTAAAGGCCCCCCCCCCTTTAGTCCCGGTTCGTCACGGCCCGGGACCAAAGGCCCACCACGTGGCACGAGCCCGCGCCGGGGGCCGGGGGTGTTGGGGAACGTTGCATGGAAAACAAAAAAAATTCTAGGCACATGCAAGATCTATCCATGGAGATGCATAGCTACGAGAGGGGGAGTGTGTCTACGTACCCTCGTAGACCGTAAGCGGAAGCGTTAGAACAACGCGGTTGATGTCGTCGAACAACTTCACGATCCAACCGACCGAGCACCGAACGTACGGCACCTCCGCGTTCAGCACACGTTCAGCTCGGTGACGTCCTCGACTTCTTGATCCAGCAAGATGGCGAGGTAGTGGATGAGTTCCGGCAGCACGACGGCGTGGTGACGGTGATGGTGATGCTATCTCCGCAGGGCTTCGCCCAAGCACTGCGAAAATATGACCGAGGGACGGAACTGTGGAGGGGGGCGCCACACACGGCTAAGACAATGTTGTATCTTTGGGGCGCCCCCTCTCCTCTATTTATATATGTGTAAGGGCTTGGAGTAGAAGGAATAGTACCACGTGAACAGTAACCGTGAATAGTACACACGTGGACTTGGACTCCAAAGTCCAATCCTATTTCTACTAGGACTCTCCCTTTTTTCCTTCCCTAGCTGCGTGGGCTTTTGAGGACTTGGTGCGCCTGGCCCAATAAGTCCAGGGCGCCTCCCCTTAGCCCATGCCAGCCCTTTGGGACGTGGTGGATCCACTTGTGGACTTCCGGACTCCTCTGGAATCCTCCGGAACCTTCTGGAAGCTTCCCGGTACAATACCGAAAAAACTGCACCTTTTTCCGGAACCCAAAATATGACTTCCCATATATAAATCTTTACCTCTCGACCATTCCGAGACTCCTCATGATGTCTGGGATCTCATCCGGGACTCCGAACAATATTCAGTTACCAATTCACATAACTCATATAACACTATATCGTCAACGAACGTTAAGCGTGCGGACCCTACGGGTTCGGGAATGATGTATACATGACTGAGACGCCTCTCCAGTCAATAACCAATAGCGGAACCTGGATGCTCATATTGGTTCCAACATATTCCACGAAGATCTTATCGGTCGAACCGCAATGACAACATACGTAATTCCCTTTGTCCGTCGGTATGTTACTTGCCCGAGATTCGATCGTCGGTATCTCCATACCTAGTTCAATCTCGTTACCGGCAAGTCTCTTTACTCGTTCCATAATACATCATCCCGTAACTAACTCCTTAGTCACTTTGCTTGCAAGCTTCTTATGATGTGCATTACCGAGAGGGCCCAGAGATACCTCTTCGAAACACGGAGTGACAAATCCCAGTCTCGATCCATGCCAACTCAACGGACACCTTCGGAGATACCTGTAGAGCATCTTTATGATCACCCAGTTATGTTGTGATGTTTGATAGCACACAAGGTATTCCTCCGGTATCCGGGAGTTGCATGATCTCATGGTCTGAGGAACATGTATTTGACATTCAAGAAAGCAGTAGCAATAAACAGAACGATCATATGCTAAGCTAACGGATGGGCCTTGTCCATCACATCATTCTCCTAATGATGTGACCCCGTTATCAAATGACAACTCATGTCTATGGTTAAAAAACCTTAACCATCTTTGATCAACGAGCTAATCTAGTAGAGGCTCACTAGGGACACGGTATTTGTTTATGTATTCACACATGTATTTAAGTTTCCGGTCAATACAATTCTAGCATGAATAATAAACCTTTATCATGAACAAGGAAATATAAAATAATAACAACTTTATTATTGCCTCTAGGGCATATTTCCATCAGTCTCCCACTTGCACTAGAGTCAATAATCTAGATTACATAGTAATGAATCTAACAACCATGGAGTCTTGGTGCTGATCATGTTTTGCTCGTGGAAGAGGCTTAGTCAACAGGTTTGCCACATTCAGATCCGTGTGTACTTTGCAAATTTCTATGTCTCCATCCTTAACATATTCACGAATGGAGTTGAAGCGTCTCTTGATGTGTTTGGTCTTCTTGTGAAACCTGGGCTCCTTGGCTATGGCAATTGCTCCAGTGTTGTCACAAAAGATTGTCATTGGACCCGATGCACTAGGTATTACACCTAGATCGGATATGAACTCCTTCATCCAGACTCCTTCATGTGCTGCTTCCGAAGCAGCTATGTATTCCGCTTCACATGTAGATCCCGCCACGACGCTCTGCTTGGAACTGCACCAACTGACAGCTCCACCATTTAATATAAATACATATCCGGTTTGTGACTTAGAGTCATCCGGATCAGTGTCGAAGCTTGCATCGACGTAACCCTTTACGACGAGCTCTTCGTTACCTCCATAAACGAGAAACATGTCCTTGGTCCTTTTTAGGTACTTCAGGATATTCTTGACCGCTGTCCAGTGATCCACTCCTGGATTACTCTGGTACCTCCCTGCCAAACTTATGGCAAGGCACACATCAGGTCTGGTACACAGCATGGCATACATAATAGAACCTATGGCTGAGGCATAGGGAATGACTTTCATTTTCTCTATATCTTCTGCCGTGGTCGGGCATTGAGTCTGACTCAACTTCACACCTTGCAAGACAGGCAAGAACCCTTTCTTTGACTGATCCATTTTGAACTTCTTCAAAACTTTGTCAAGGTATGTGCTTTGTGAAAGTCCTATCAAGCGTCTTGATCTATCCCTATAGATCTTGATGCCCAATATATAAGCAGCTTCACCGAGGTCTTTCATTGAAAAATTCTTATTCAAGTATCCCTTTATGCCATCCAGAAATTCTATATCATTTCCAATCAACAATATGTCATCCACATATAATATTAGAAATGCTACAGAGCTCCCACTCACTTTCTTGTAAATACAGGCTTCACCGTAAGTCTGTACAAAACCATATGCTTTGATCACCTCATCAAAGCGTATATTCCAACTCCGAGATGCTTGCACCAGTCCATAGATGGATCGCTGGAGCTTGCACACTTTGTTAGCACCCTTAGGATCGACAAAACCTTCTGGTTGCATCATATACAACTCTTCTTTGAGAAAACCATTAAGGAATGCAGTTTTGACATCCATTTGCCAGATTTCATAATCATAAAATGCGGCAATTGCTAACATGATTCGGACAGACTTAAGCATCGCTACGGGTGAGAAAGTCTCATCATAGTCAACCCCTTGAACTTGTCGAAAACCTTTCGCGACAAGTCGAGCTTTGTAGACAGTGATATTACCATCAGCATCTGTCTTCCTCTTAAAAATCCATTTATTCTCAATGGCTTGCCGATCATCGGGCAAGTCCACCAAAGTCCACACTTTGTTCTCATACATGGATCCTATCTCAGATTTCATGGCCTCAAGCCATTTGTCAGAATCTGGGCTTATCATAGCTTCTTCATAGTTCGTAGGTACGCTGTTGTCTAACAACATAACTTCCAGAACAGGATTACCGTACCACTCTGGTCGACCTACGAAGCTCAGTAGTAACTTGATCTGAAGTTTGATGATCTTTATCATTATCTTCCTCTCTTATTGGTGTAGGCATCACGGGAACGGTTTTCTCTGATGAGCTACTTTCCAATTTGAGAGAAGGTACAATTACCTCATCAAGTTATACTTTCCTCCCACTCACTTCTTTCGAGACAAACTCCTTCTCTAGAAAGGACCCATTCTTGGCAACAAAGACCTTGCCTTCGGATCTGTGGTAGAAGGTGTACCCAATTGTTTCTTTAGGGTATCCTAAGAAGACGCACTTCTCCGCTTTGGGTTCGAGCTTATCAGGTTGAAGCTTTTTCACATAAGCATCGCATCCCCAAACTTTAAGAAATGACAGCTTAGGTTTCTTGCCAAGCCATAGTTCATATGGTGTAGTCTCAACGGATTTAGACGGTGCCCTATTTAACGTGAATGCAGCTGTCTCTAATGCATAACCCCAAAATGATAGTGGCAAATCGGTAAGAGACATCATAGAATGCACCATATCCAATAAAGTACGGTTACGACGTTCGGACACACCATTACGCTGTGGTGTTCCAGGTGGCGTGAGTTGTGAAACAATTCCACATTTTCTTAATTGAAGGCCAAACTCGTAACTCAAATATTCGCCTCCGCGATCAGATCGTAGAAACTTTATTTTCTTGTTACGATGATTCTCTACTTCACTCTGAAATTCTTTGAACTTTTCAAATGTTTCAGACTTGTGTTTCATCAAGTAGATATACCCATATCTACTCAAATCATCTGTGAAGGTTAGAAAATAACGATACCCGCCGCGTGCTTCAACATTCATCGGACCGCATACATCGGTATGTATTATTTCCAACAAATCAGTAGCTCGCTCCATTGTTCCGGAGAACGGAGTTTTAGTCATCTTGCCCATGAGGCATGGTTCGCAAGTATCAAATGATTCATAATCAAGAGATTCCAAAAGTCCATCCGCATGGAGTTTCTTCACGCACTTTACACCAATATGACCTAAACGGTAGTGCCACAAGTATGTTGCACTATCATTATCAACTTTGCATCTTTTGGCATCAATATTATGAATATGTGTATCACTACGATCGAGATTCAACAAGAATAGACCATTCACAAAAGGTGCGTGACCATAAAAGATGTTACTCATATAAATAGAACAACCATTATTCTCTGACTTAAATGAATAACCGTCTCGCAATAAACAAGATCCAGATATAATGTTCATGCTCAACGCTGGCACCAAATAACAATTATTGAGGTCTAAAACTAATCCCGAAGGTAGATGTAGAGGTAGCGTGCCGACGGCGATCACATCAACCTTGGAACCATTCCCGACGCGCATCGTCACCTCGTCCTTAGCCAATCTTCGCTTATTCCGTAGCTCCTGTTTCGAGTTACAAATATGAGCAACCGAACCAGTATCAAATACCCAGGCGCTACTGCGAGCATTAGTGAGGAACACATCAATAACATGTATATCAAATATACCTTTGCTCACTTTGCCATCCTTCTTATCCGCCAAATACTTGGGGCAGTTCCGCTTCCAGTGACCAGTCCCTTTGCAGTAGAAGCACTCTGTTTTAGGCCTGGGTCCAGCTTTGGGTTTCTTCGTGGGAGCGGCAACTTGCTTGCCGTTCTTCTTGAAGTTCCCCTTCTTTCCCTTGCCCTTTTTCTTGAAACTAGTGGTTTTGTTAACCATCAACACTTGATGCTCCTTCTTGATTTCTACCTCCGCTGATTTCAGCATCGCGAAGAGCTCGGGAATTGTCTTCTCCATCCCTTGCATATTATAGTTCATCATGAAGCCTTTATAGCTTGGTGGCAGTGACTGAAGAACTCTGTCAATAACACTCTCAACCGGAAGATCAATTCCCAGCTGAGTCAAGTGGTTGTGGTACCCAGACATTCTGAGTATGTGTTCACTGACAGAACTGTTCTCCTCCATCTTACAACTAAAGAACTTGTTGGAGACTTCATATCTCTCAACCCGGGCATTAGCTTGAAATATCAATTTCAGCTCTTGGAACATCTCATATGCTCCGTGGCGTTCAAAACGCTTTTGCAGTCCTGGTTCTAAGCCGTAGAGAATGGCACACTGAACTATCGAGTAGTCATCAGATCTAGCCTGCCAGGCGTTCACAACGTCTGCAGCAGCTCCTGCAGCAGGTCCATCACCTAGCGGTGCATCAAGGACATAATTCTTCTGTGCAGCAATGAGGATAATCCTCAAGTTACGGACCCAGTCCGTGTAGTTGCTACCATCATCTTTCAACTTAGCTTTCTCTAGGAACGCATTAAAATTCAACGGAACAGTAGCACGGGCCATTTATCTACAACATAGATATGCAAAGAAACTATCAAGACTAAGTTCATGATAAATTAAGTTCAATTAATCAAATTACTAATGAACTCCCACTTAAATTAACATCCCTCAAGTTAACTAAGTGTTACATGATCCAAATCAACTAGCCCATGTCCGATCATCACGTGAGATGGGATAGTCATCAATGGTGAACATCTCCATGTTGATCATATCTACTATATGACTCATGTTCGACCTTTCGGTCTCCAGTGTTCCGAGACCATATTTGTACATGCTAGGCTCGTCAAGTTTAACCCAAGTATTCTGCTTGTGTAAAACTGGCTTACACCCGTTGTATGTGAACGTAGAATCTATCACACCCGATCATCACGAGATGCTTCGAAACGACGAACTTTAGCAACGGTGCATACTCGGGGAGAACACTTTTATCTTGAAATTTAGTGAAGGGATCATCTTATAATGCTACCGTCGTTCTAAGCAAAATAAGATGCATAAAGGATAAACATCACATGCAATCAAAATATGTGACATGATATGGCCATCATCTTGTGCTTTTGATCTCCATCTACAAAGCATTGTCATGATCTCCATCGTCACCGGCTCGACACCTTGATCTCCATCGTTGTGTCGTGGTCGTCTCGCCAACTATTGCTTCTACAACTATTGCTAACGCATAGCGATAAAGTAAAGCAATTACATGGTGCTTGCATTTCATACAATAAAGAGACAACCATAAGGCTCCTGACGGTTGCCGATAAATTACAAAACATGATCATCTCATACAATAACGTATATCACATCATGTCTTGACCATATCACATCACAGCATACCCTGCAAAAACAAGTTAGACGTCCTCTACTTTGTTGTTGCAAGTTTTACGTGGCTGCTACGGGCTTCTAGCAAGAACCGTTCTTACCTATGGCACAAAACCACAACGGTGATTTCTCAAGTTTGCTGTTTTAACCTTCAACAAGGACCGGCCGCTGTCAAATTCGATTCAACTAAAGTAGGAGAAACAGACACCCGCCAGCCACCTTTATGCAAAACAAGTTGCATGTCTGTCGGTGGAACCGGTCTCATGTACGTGGACATGTAAGGTTGGTCCGGGCCGCTTCATCTTACAATACCGCCGAATCAAAATAAGACGTTGGTGGTAAGCAGTATGACGATCACCGCCCACAACTCTTTGTGTTCTACTCGTGCATATCATCTACGCATAGACCTGGCTCATGATGCCACTGTTGGGGAACGTTGCATGGAAAACAAAAAAACTTCTACGCACACGCAAGATCTATCCATGGAGATGCATAGCTACGAGAGAGGGAGTGTGTCTACGTACCATCGTAGACCGTAAGCGGAAGCGTTAGAACAACGCGGTTGATGTCGTCGAACAACTTCACGATCCAACCGAACGAGCACCGAACGTACGGCACCTCCGCGTTCAGCACACGTTCAGCTCGGTGACGTCCTCGACTTCTTGATCCAGCAAGACGGAAAGGTAGTGGATGAGTTCCGGCAGCACGACGGCGTGGTGACGGTGATGGTGATGCTATCTCCGCAGGGCTTCGCCCAACCACTGCGAAAATATGACCGAGGGACGGAACTGTGGAGGGGGGCGCCGCACACGGCTAAGACAATGTTGTATCTTTGGGGCGCCCCCTCTCCTCTATTTATATATGTGTAGGGGCTTGGAGTAGAAGGAATAGTGCCATGTGAACAGTAACCATGAATAGTACACACGTGGACTTGGACTCCAAAGTCCAATCCTATTCCTACTAGGACTCTCCCTTTTTTCCTTCCCTAGCTGCGTGGGCTTTTGAGGACTTGGTGCGCCTGGCCCAATAAGGTCAGGGCGCCTCCCCTTAGCCCATGCCAGCCCTTTGGGATGTGGTGGATCCACTTGTGGACTTCCGGACTCCTCCGGAATCCTCCGGAACCTTCTGGAAGCTTCCCGGTACAATACCGAAAAAACTGCACCTTTTTCCGGAACCCAAAATATGACTTCCCATATATAAATCTTTACCTCTCGACCATTCCGAGACTCCTCGTGATGTCCGGGATCTCATCCGGGACTCCGAACAATATTCGGTTACCAATTCACATAACTCATATAACACTATATCGTCAACGAACGTTAAGTGTGCGGACCCTACGGGTTCAGTAATGATGTAGACATGACTGAGACGCCTCTCCAGTCAATAACCAATAGCGGAACCTGGATGCTCATATTGGTTCCTACATATTCCACGAAGATCTTATCGGTCGAACCGCAATGACAACATACGTAATTCCCTTTGTCCGTCGGTATGTTACTTGCCCGAGATTCGATCGTCGGTATCTCCATACCTAGTTCAATCTCGTTACCGGCAAGTCTCTTTACTCGTTCCATAATACATCATCCCGTAACTAACTCCTTAGTCACTTTGCTTGCAAGCTTCTTATGATGTGCATTACCGAGAGGGCCCAGAGATACCTCTCCGAAACACGGAGTGACAGATCCCAGTCTCGATCCATGCCAACTCAACGGACACCTTCGGAGATACCTGTAGAGCATCTTTATGATCACCCAGTTATGTTGTGACGTTTGATAGCACACAAGGTATTCCTCCGGTATCCGGGAGTTGCATGATCTCATGGTCTGAGGAACATGTATTTGACATTCAAGAAAGCAGTAGCAATAAACAGAACGATCATATGCTAAGCTACCGGATGGGTCTTGTCCATCACATCATTCTCCTAATGATGTGATCCCGTTATCAAATGACAACTCATGTCTATGCTTAGGAAACCTTAACCATCTTTGATCAACGAGCTACTCTAGTAGAGGCTCACTAGGGACACGGTATTTGTTTATGTATTCACACATGTATTTAAGTTTCCGGTCAATACAATTCTAGCATGAATAATAAACCTTTATCATGAACAAGGAAATATAAAATAATAACAACTTTATTATTGCCTCTAGGGCATATTTCCATCAGGGGGGCCTTTAGTCCCGGTTGGTAACACCAACCGGGACTAAAAGGTCCACGTGGCACGATCCCGCGCCGGGGGCTGGGGGGCCTTTAGTCTCGGTTGGTAACACCAACCGGGACTAAAAGGTATAGGGGTTTAGGGGTTTATGTTTTATTTTTCCTTTTAATTTTGTGTTTTCCATTTAATTCTTTTTTTTTGCGAGAAGTTCTTTTTCATTTCAAACATATTTTACGCTACTACATACATACTGTACACGTCATGCATATATAAATAGAATTTCTCGTAGCCAATCATATATATATCATAGAATTTCTCGTACGACCATATGCGCATACACATATATATATATACAATTTGGTATATACAATTTCTCCTACAATTTGCAGATAATTACATGCATGCAAAAGCAGGATTTTTGGGATGTATGACCTGGTCAACCAAAAATCCCGCAATTTGTAGACCAAAAATCCCGCAATTTATTCAGCCGTGTAATGGTATGCTCCTTTGGGATGTATGACCTGGTCAACCAAAAATCCCGCAATTTTCCTCTTGAAGTGCTCGTATGCGGTCTGTTGGTAGGAGCTTTTCCCGCATCTCCCTCATCTTTAAAGAAGGAGATCAAGATGAATATATTAGTTATGTGTATATATATTAGATCATGATAAAAAATTGTGGATAGTGTTCTGGCAAACGTACCGAAAGTTGTCTTTCGGATCTACTCCATTCGGACGTCATAATGCGAATGTTCTCGCAAACGTAGTATGCACATAAATTATTCCCCGACGCCTGACTCATGCACTTTATGAGAATAGAATTCAATCAGATAATAATTAATCAAGCATGATAATGGTATTGAAACTAGAATTAAAGAGATGCGCGGACACGTAGGTAGTACTACTTAATTACGTATCCTGGGTCGCACCCATTTCAGCTCTTGTTTCCATGCGCCTGGGACCTGTTTGATGAAGCTTTGGCAAACCCTGCCCGGCAAAGAAAATGAATAAAGGAGTTATTAATTAGTTGATATCAGGAAATGAAATAAAGAGCTGGCTGACATAGTGCGATAATGATTGAAATTACCTGTCGACCACCCCCTTCACGATTAAGTACTCTTTAGGTTCTTTAAGTAGTGAGTCCGGTACTTTAACTTTTCCCTCGTCAACTTCAATGATTAGCAGGATCCAGTGGAAACTGCATGCGCACACGTTTGTATAATTAAGCGGTCATGTGCATAACTCATCAACTACACTTATTAACATCTTGTAAGCAAAATAGAATTTGTAGTACAAGACAGTAACACTCACCCGAAGTTGTAAGGAAATACTATTTCTGGTTGGGTATTTAGTTGTTTCAAAAACTCTAGCAAGTACTTCTCTGTCTCTTTTGGGTGACGTGACCACACCTCTTCATTAATGGTATTTGGGTCAATGAACCCAATGCCATAGCGTCCATCTCTTTTCATTTCATAAATCTTCATTCTGCATAATACCACAGAAAAGAATATAGTGAGGATAATTACAGGCAACGAACGAGCACAGCTAGAGACTTAAATTATAGAAAGAAATCACTTACAGACAATAGCAACTGACGAGAGATTTGTCGAGTGCGTCTTGATTGAATAACTGAAACAATTCTTGAAACTCAACCCACAAATCTTTTGCATGGAAGTAAGGCTCTTCCTTGAGTTTCACCATGAGGGAATCTTGCCCCTTCTTGACTTCTCTCAGGTACCAGTCAAGCAAATTGCGCATTCTCGTTGATAGATTCTCGACCTCCCTGACCAGATCTTGGCCGGGGACATATTTCCATGCTACTTCGTGATCTTGAATCTTGGGGAGTTCCTCGATGCCTAGGAGTTGTTCAACAGTGACACCGGCCTCTCTAGCCATCTGTCTATGAGCGTCGGTTATTACCGGCTGATCGGCGGTACTCACACCATGTGATTGTACAATGAGCGGGGGGGTCGATTGCACTGCCTGTTGTCCCAGCTGGGGAACAGTTTTCCCGCATTTACTACTCCTTGCTTGGCTCGAGCTCGACTCCTTATCTTTTTGTGCCACATATAACTTCTTAATACAACGCTCATAGTCTGCTTCCGTCCTCTTCATAGCCGGTTGAGCATTATCAATAAAGTGTTGTATGACTTCATCAGGTATTTTCTCCTTCGGCGGGGGCTGTTTCAGTGCAAAATGGGCCTTCACTTGGGCAGCCACTTCGGCCTTGTTTTCCTCGATAGTCATCTCGTAAGCCAACTTCTTTTTGGCAGGAGGAGAGGCTTTCTTGCTTGGTGCTCTCTTCCGCTTTGGAGAAGGCTGACGCGCCCGAGATCGATATGGCGGACTCGCGCTGATGGGCTCCGTCTCTGGGTGGGGTGGTGGAGATGGCTGACGCGGTGGTGGAATAGCGCCGCGCTGTGTCTCGGGCAGGGTTGGAGTCGGCTGACGCGGTGGCGGACTTGGAGAAGGAGTCGGTGGCCTTGGAAAGACGATGCAATCCTTTCTCCATAGAATGATACGATGTATGGCCTCTCCCAGTGTGCGCTCCTCGTCACCTCCAGGAATGTCAAGTAGTAGCTCGTAATATCCTGACATCACTTCATCAACCCCGACACGAGCATAGCCAGTTGGAATCAGATTGCAATGGAAGTTTGCTTCAGGGGGATTTGTTAAAGCATAGCCGTCTGCCACCTTCATGGATATGTTCTTCACTTTCATGTGTAGCTCACAAGGTGTCGTATCTTTGATATCATCCACAGGGTATCTATCCAGCAGTGCATCATCGGCCGGGGTGGAACCCACGCTGCTTTTCGGCATAGATGGGACGGTTGTATCCAATGCTGGATCTGCTTGCTGCTGCCGCTGAGACGCCCTTTCCTGGCTAAGTGAGTCGATCTGCTCCTGCTGCCTTAGGTAAGCGTGTTCCAACTCCGCGTGCTTTGATTCTACCAGTTGAAGGCGGTCTGCTGCCTGCTTCCTCTGCTCCTCCTCCTGCTTCCTCTGCTCCTCCTCCTGCTGCTTCTTTCTCGCACGGCTTCTGTAAGTGGCGTTCCAATCCGCAAACCCCTCAAACCACGGAACAACGCCTTTGCCTCGTGTTCATCCCGGGTGTTCAGGATTGTTCAGGGCGCGCGTAAGCTCGTCATTCTCTCTGTCGGGCTTGTACTTTCCCGTTCGAGCATCTTGTATTGCAACAAGTAAAGCGTCGGAGGCTTCTTTAAGACTTGCCCGCTCCATAACCAGCCCTGTCTCTGGGTCCAACTTCCCCCCATGCGCATAAAACCAAGTCCTGCTCCTGCCGGCCAACCTGGTAGCCACCTGGCCCCAGAGTATGGTGCCACTTTTTTTTTGCAGCATTAATCTTGTTTATTCTCGACCGTTCCTTAGCTTCTTCTGATTCCTTGAACTGCACGAAAGCGTCCCAGTGATCTTTTGCCTTCTCCAGTGTTCCCTTGAATGCTGGAGTCTTCTTTCCGTTTGCTTGGTACTTGGCCCATATTCTTTTCTTGTGGTTGTTGAATGCTATCGCCATCTTCTTAAGAGCACTCTTCTTGACTTTCTCCCATTCTTCATCTGTCAAATGATCTGGTAGGGTGAAATGTGCCATGAGCGATTCCCAAAGCAGATCTTTTGCTCTTCCGTCGACAAAAGTAACTCCTTGATCTCCCTTTGCTGGCTTATTCCATTCTTGAACGGAGATCGGGATTTGGTCGCTGACAATAACTCCGCATTGACGAGTAAATTTGTCCGCATTCTTTTTAGGAGCAAGCGGTTCGCCATTTTCTTTGATGGCATCGATGTTGTACTTTATGCCAGCCTGCAACCTTCTGGCCGGGCCTCGTGCTGCCCTGCTTGTAGAAGATTTGCTCGATCCGGAGGGCTAAAAGAAGAAAGATCGATTCGTTAATATATATAAATCAATTAATACATGTAATGATCACCAGAGGCCTTATATATATATACCTCACCAGTCTTTGTTATTTGAAGAACATTTCCTTCGTCATCATTGTTGTGGCCTTCGTCTCTTCGTTCGTCTTCATCAAATATTAATACTCCCTCACCGGAATTATTAATGTTCAGATATTGCGAGCCGTCATCTTCGGGTTCATTCTCATCTGGGCTCGGGGAGCGTATGATGTCGAACATGGTCTCTTCTTCGTCTCTGCCGGTGTTGTCCATAGCTTATATTAACTAATCCAGAAGAAAGACAAAACAATTTAGTATTCAAATTAGAATGCAATCAATAAGGAAAAATTGAATCATAGTAGATAATATGCATCTCGAATAATATCACTAATACATCTCGAATAATCCAGATAATATGCATCATCGAATATAATCTCGAATACATCATCTCGAATATAATCTCGAATACATCTCGAGTATTAATTATCACTAATACATCTCGAATATTATCATATAACATCACTAGCTAATACAGATCGAATATTATCGAAGAATCTAGTTCACTCGCGGTTCCTGAGGCGCGAGCGGTGGACACCCAAAGAGAAGGAACCATCACAGGATCATAGCTCGGGTGAGATCCCTGAAGAACCTGCCAGGTATTGGAGAACCTGACGTCCAACGCAACCATGTAGCGACGGACGTGCTCGTCCTCCTCCCTGACACGGCGACGTACCACCTCCGCGGGGGCCGGCTGCCTCCACACCGAAAGTGGCCCACGCGACCGCCACCAAAGAAGCTCCGGGTCGACGACGGGAGCCCGGTTCCCCACCAAGCTGTGCGCCCCGGAAGGTAGCACCTCCCAGTGCCAGCCCGGCGGAGCCTAGTCCCGGACATGGCGCCTCTCAAGCAGGTTCTCGCCACCGAGTCGACGACGAGGATGCGGGCCGGGCATCGTAGACGTCGAGAACAAATTCTATGCAAATTTAACATTTTTTAAATGCTTGATTGTGATTTTTGTAATTCTTTTTCACATGATTTTGCAAATACATGACAAACTTTTGCAAATACAACATTAAGATATATATTAACATTAAAATATTATTAATACATGGTCAACTTTTTTCTATGCAACTTTTTCCTATGCAACTTTTTTCTATAAGTATAAAAAACTAAAAAACAGAAAATCTATGCAAATTCCACCGTTCATCTACATATACATATATACATACATTGTATAAAAAAAACTAGTGAAAAAAAAACAAAAACATACATACATATAGTGAAAAAATAATCATCTAAAACATCAAAACATACATACATATATACATATATACATACATTGTATACTACTAGTTAATAATAATCTAAAACATATCTAGTGAAAAAAAATCGCCGGAGGGGGCGGCGCGAGGTCACAGCGGGTGAGGTCGAGGACGGCGACGGCGAGGTCGAGGCCGGCGGGCGCGGGCGGCGTCAGAGAGGAGAGGCGCGGGTGGCGTCGATCGGGGAAGAGGGGCGGGCGGCATCGGGGAGGAGGCGCGGTCGGCCGGCGTCAGGGGCGGCGTCGGAGAGGAGAGGCGCGGGCGGCGTCGGGGAGGAGGCGCGGGCGGCCGGCGTCGGGGCAGGCGGCGGCGCAGCAGCCTGGCGGCGTCTCTGTGTTTGGCGTCGAGAGAATGGAGAGGATGGATTCGTAAGTGCCGCTTATATATGAAAGCCTTTAGTCCCGGTTGGTGGCTCCAACCGCGACTAAAGGCCCCCCTTTAGTCGCGGTTGGAGCCACCAACCGGGACTAAAGGTGAAATTCACCCAGGCCAAGCGGCGGGAAGCCAGGCCTTTAGTCCCGGTTGGTGGCTCCAACCGGGACTAAAGGGGGCCTTTAGTCGCGGTTGGAGCCACCAACCGGGACTAAAGGCCTGGCTTCCCGTGTCGAATGTTTAGTCCCACCTCGCTAGTTGAGAGGAGCTCGCAGCGGTTTATAAGCCCCGCCGCGGCTACCGTGTCGAGCTCCTCTCTAAGCAGGCCTTTGTGGGCCTACCGAACTTGTGCTGCCCTGTGGGGCCTATTGGGTCGTGCGGGCCTGCATCCTGGCCCAACTAGAGGTTGGGTTTCTAGTCGTATGCAAGCCGTGGCGGCCCAGTAGGCGGGCTTTTTTTCCATTTTTTTTGTTGCTTTATTTATTTTCTTTTGTTTCTACTTACAGCCAAATATTTAGAGTTTCTGAGTGAATCTTTTTGCTTTAGGTCAAAAAAATTATAAACTTTCTTTTAGTGCCAGTACTTTTCAAATTTGAATAGTTTAAATTTGAATTATTTGAAATTTGTGTGAATCGCTAGTTTGTGAATAACTTTACTTTAAAAATAGATTTATCAGTAATTCTTTTTTCTACTGTTTAATATTAGTGTGTTTTATCATTATATTCAATTTGGTAATTCTTAGGTTATTTAAAAAAATGAAAATGCCTTTGTAACAGATGAGTTTTCGTCTGAAACCCTGATACTTCGAAAGAGATTGTCCATTTTGTACACGAAGTGCATCCAGTTTTTGCCATAACCCTCTCAACTTTTTAGCACATGCTATGTGGGTGAAATGATGATACCATGCCAACTTTCAACCTTTTCAGAGTTCATTTGTAGTGCTTTTCAATTTCAGGGTCATTTCGCTCAAAAAATTCATTAAATGCATGAAAAATAGCGAATGAAGTCAGAAAGGGTTGAAAATTGATGATGTGGCTTTGAATGGTGCATGTTGAACTCACAAAATGTCTGGAGTTGAAATAAGTTAAAAAAAATGAAATGCCTTTGTGACAGATGAGTTTTCGTCCGAAACCCTGATACTTCGAAAGAGATTGTCCATTTTGTACACGAAGTGCATCCAGTTTTTGCCGTAACCCTCTCAACTTTTTAGCACATGCTATGTGGGTGAAATGATGATACCATGCCAACTTTCAACCTTTTCAGAGTTCATTTGTAGTGTTTTTCAATTTCAGGGTCATTTAGCTCCAAAAATTCATTAAATGCATGAAAAATAGCGAATGAAGTCGGAAAGGGTTGAAAATTGCATCCAGTCCTTAAAGATATATTTCTTCGCCTTTCAAATGCCAAAACACATATATACCCTAACTATTACAAAGATTCCATCCGGTTTGTCCGAAGTGGGACTTTCGAGATAAGTCCGGAAACTCACTAGAGAAGAAAGTGATGACGGTGAAGCCGGTCACATCCCAGAGTGGGATCTTTGGGTATAAAACTTTTTCTTCGCGTGTGTCCCTTTGCGCCGTAACCATGGACAATCTTCATCATTTAACAGGATGCTTGGGTCAATCTTCACTGTGAAGGGAGCAATTTCATGAAACTTTTCATAATCTTCTGACATGTCTGTCTTGTCCTCCACTCCCACGATATTTCTTTTCCCTGAAAGAACTATGTGGCGCTTTGGCTCATCGTATGATGTATTCGCTTCCTTATCTTTTCTTTTTCTCGGCTTGGTAGACATGTCCTTCACATAGAAAACCTGCGCCACATCATTGGCTAGGACGAATGGTTCGTCTGCGTACCCAAGATTGTTGAGATCCACTATTGTCATTCCGTACCGCGGGTCTTCCTTTACGCCGCCTCCTGACAGATTGACCCATTTGAAGCGAAACAAAGGGACCTTCAATTCACGTCCATAGTCAAGTTCCCATATCTCCTCTATGTAACCATAATATGTGTCCTTTGGCCTATTGGTGTTTGCTGCATCAAAGCGGACACCACTGTTTTGGTTGGTGCTCTTTTTATCTTGGACGATCGTGTAAAATGTATTCCCATTTATCTCGTACCCTTTGAAAGTCAATATAGTCGAAGATGGTAACTTGGACAGCAAGTACAGCTCATCTCCAACACTGTCGTCATGCATGAGACGTGTCTGCAACCAACCGCCGAAAGTCCCCGTGTGTTCACGTGTAATCTAGTCGTCAGACTGCTCCGGGTGTTTGGAGCGTAGAATATTCTTGTGTTCGTCGATATACGGACCCACCAAGCTGGAATTTTGTAGAACTGTGTAGTGTGCTTGCGCCCAAGAATGCCCGTCCATACATATTACTTGGTCGTTTCCTAGCGTGCCTTTTCCACCAAGTCTGCCCTCATGCCGCGATTCGGGAACACCAATCGGCTTAAGGTCAGGAATAAAGTCAACACAAAACTCAATGACCTCCTCTGTTTCATGGCCCTTGGAGATGCTTCCTTCTGGCCTAGCACGGTTATGAACATATTTCTTTAAGACTCCCATGAACCTCTCAAAGGGGAACATATTGTGTAGAAATACAGGACCCAGAATGGCAATCTCTTCGACTAGGTGAACTAGGACGTGCGTCATGATATTGAAGAAGGATGGTGGGAACACCAACTCGAAACTGACAAGACATTGCACCAAATCATTCTGTAACCTTGGTAGGATTTCTGGATCGATTACCTTCTGAGAGATTGCATTGAGGAATGCACATAGCTTCACAATGGCTAATCGAACGTTGTCCGGTAGAAGCCCCCTCAATGCAACCGGAAGCAGTTGCGTCATAATCACGTGGCAGTCATGGGACTTTAGGTTCTGGAACTTTTTCTCTGCCATATTTATTATTCCCTTTATATTCGACGAGAAGCCAGACGGGACCTTCATACTGAGCAGGCATTCAAAGAAGATTTCCTTCTCTTCTTTGGTATGAGCGTAGCTGGCAGGACCCTGATACTGCTTTGGATGCATGCCGTCTTTTTCGTGCATACGTTGCTGGTCCTCCCGTGCCTCCGGTGTATCTTTTGTCTTCCCATACACGCCCAAGAAGCCTAGCAGGTTCACGCAAAGATTCTTCGTCACATGCATCACGTCGATTGCAGAGCGGACCTCTAGTTCTTTCCAATATGGTAGGTCCCAAAATATAGATTTCTTCTTCCACATGGGTGCGTGTCCGTCAGAGTCATTCGGAACAGATTGTCCGCCAGGACCCTTTCCAAAGATTACTTTTAAATCCTTAACCATATCAAGTATATCATGACCAGTACGGTGGCGAGGCTTCTTCCGGTGATCTGCCTCACCTTTGAAATGCTTGCCTTTCTTTCTTAAGACATGATTGATCTGAAGAAATCGACGATGTCCCAGGTACACATTCTTCTTACATTTATCCAAATATATACTGTCGGTATCATCTAAACAGTGCGTGCATGCATGGTATCCCTTGTTTGTCTATCCTGAAAGGTTACTAAGAGCAGGCCAATCATTGATGGTTACAAACAGCAACGCTCGCAGGTTAAATTCCTGCTGTTTGTGCTCATCCCACACACGTACACCTTCTATACTCCACAGCTGTAAAAGTTCTTCAACCAATGCCTTTAGGTACACATCAATGTCGTTGCCGGGTTGCTTGGGGCCTTGGATGAGCACTGGCATCATAATGAACTTCCGCTTCATGCACAACCAAGGAGGAAGGTTATAGATACATAGAGTCACAGGCCAGGTGCTATGATTGCTGCTCTGCTCCCCGAAAGGATTAATGCCATCTGCACTTAAACCAAACCATACGTTCCTTGCGTCATCTGCAAAGTCCTTCCACTTTCTCTCGATTTTTCTCCACTGCGATCCGTCAGCGGGTACTCTCAACTTCCCGTCTTTCTTACGATCTTCTTTGTGCCATCGCATCAACTTGGCATGCTCTTTGTTTTGGAACAAACATTTCAACCGTGGTATTATAGGAGCATACCACATCACCTTGGCAGGAATCTTCTTTCTGGGGCGCTCGCCCTCAACATCACCAGGGTCATCGCGGCTGATCTTATAACGCAATGCACCGCATACCGGGCATGCATTCAAATCCACCTACTCACCGCGGTAGAGGATGCAGTCATTAGAGCATGCATGTATCTTCTGCACCTCTAATCCTAGAGGGCAGACAGCCTTCTTTGCTTTGTACGTACTGTCGGGCAATTCGTTGTCCTTTGGAAGCATCTTCTTTAACATTATCAGCAATTTTTCAAATCCCTTGTCAGATACACCATTCTCTGCCTTCCATAGCAGCAATTCCAGTGTGGTACCCAGCTTTTTCTTGTCATCTTCGCAATTTGGGTACAACAATTTCTTGTAATCCTCTAACATGCGCTGCAACTTCAGCTTCTCCTTATCACTTGCGCAGTTTCTCTTTGCATCGGCAATGGCCAGACCAAGATCATCAACGGACTCATCTGATGCCTCTTCTTCAGCTTCTTCCCCCATTGTCGGCTCAGCTTCTTCCCCCATTGTTGTACCATCGTATTCAGGAAACCCATGGCCAGGATAGCTGTCATCATCCTCTTCTTCTTCATTCTCTTCCATTAGGACCCCTCTTTCTCCGTGCTTGGTCCAACAGTTATAGCCGGACATGAAACCGGACGTAAACAGGTGGACGTGAATGGTTCTTGAGTTAGAGTAATTGTGATCATTCTTACAGACAGCACATGGACAACACATAAAACCATCCGCCCGCTTGTTTGCCTCAGCCGCAACCAGAAAAGTATGCACGCCATTAATGAACTGGGGAGAGCATCGGTCATCGTACATCCATTGCCGGCTCATCTTCATTACACAACACCGAAAAGACCAAATTAATACAAGTTCATACATATAGTTCATACACACTTATTCTCATAAAACAACATACAAACTCTCTAGCTAAAGCATTTAAATGCAACAACAAATGCGATCAAGATCGCAACTAAGGTAACAATTGATCCAACAGCATAGTGATACCAAGCCTCTTGATTAACGGCATATTTTTTAAATGTTCTAATCTTCAAGCGCATTGCATCCATCTTGATCTTGTGATCATCGACGACATCGGCAACATACAACTCCAGTTTCATCTTCTCTTCTTCAATTCTTTTCAATTTTTCTTTCAAATACTCGTTTTCTTTTTCAACTAAATTTATCTTCTCAACAAGAGGGTCGGTTGCAATTTCCGGTTCACATACCTCCTAGATAAAAATATCTATGTCAACTTGATGGGCATAATTGTCATAAACGCGAAATGCAACAAATAGTTATAAAAGAGAATATATATACCACATCCGAATCATAAACCGGACGAGGGCCGACGGGGACGGATATCAAAGTCATGGCACTATGTATAACAAACAATCATACATGTAAGAAAATTATACAATTAACTATCTAAATCATACAAATAAGATTTTTTTTATAAAAAGGATAAGAACAAGAGGCTCACCAAGGTGTGGTGCCGGCGACGGGACGGTGCGGGCGATCGACGGTGGTTAGGACGGGGACGGGAAGGCACTAAGTAAACCACACCTACACATATGCAAACTAAGAAGTTAATTTGAGCTCAAATTGCATATAAATCAAATAAACTCCCACATAATTACTCCCAAACTAGAACCCACAAATCACTATACTTATAGAGCATTGCACGAGCTAATCTAGCAATGAGAGATGAAAGGACAAAGTTGCTAACCTTTGTGAACACTTGGATTGATGGGGTGCCTTCAAATCTTGACAAATTTTTGCAAAAATGGAGGATGAGCTCGAGCAAGAGGGGAAGAACAGAGAGGAGAGGAAAGGGGAAAAACAGAGAGCTTCGGGTCGGGCTGGACGAAGGGTTTATATAGTGACACCTTTAGTCTCGGTTCATGTAACAAACCGGGACTAAAGGTTAACCTCTAGTCTCGGTTTGTGACACGAACCGGGACTAAAGGGGATCGTGGGGCCCCAGCCTGACACCAGCCTGCCACCAGACCTTTAGTCCCGGTTCATGTAACAAACCGGGACTAAAGGTTAACCTCTAGTCCCGGTTTGTGATACGAACCGGGACTAAAGGTGATCGTGGGGTCCCAGCCTGACACCAGCCTGCCAGCACACCTTTAGTCCCGGTTTGTGTCACAAACCGGGACTAAAGGTTCAACACGAACCGGGACTAATGATTCCCCTGCCCCTAGCCGTTGGAACCGGGACTAATGGTCACATTAGTCCCGGGCCGTAGTCAAACCGGGACTAATGATGCGAACGTAAAGTCGTTTTTCTACTAGTGCTTGTAAATAATCCTACTGCAAATATTTAATCATTTGGATAGGAGTGTAAACATAGAGGATATAGGAATATATGTGAAGAAAAATAGCTCCAATGCGATTCAGTTCGAGCAGTGCTTCATTAGTAGAACATTGCATGTTATAACAGAACATGCATCCATTCTATATATCTATCAGCTACACAATTTAAGCACAGTGGAAAACTAACTTTGCGATGTCAAACAAATGTGCACCAAAATCTCATTGTGACTCTTCAAGATCTGAACCTTGTTCCTTGGTTGAATGTTGATACTCCTATTTCCTTGCAAATGAGCCAAAAATGCCAATGATAAGATCCATGTGAGACCAATGAAAGTTGATCATAATTTCCTGCACAAAAAATACAGATGAGCAAAAATGGGAAAGTTAAGCGTATTCTATAAAAAAAATGGGAAAGTTAACACCTAAGAGAGACTAATGAAGAATATTTGCATTCCATTCCATCACACTTTGCTTACTCAACCTTGCACAATGTAATTATCATTGAAAATGCGTGCGAGACATGGCAGTACTGGAGATCAAAGAGCATAGCTAGGTCCAAATTTTGTGATTTCCACAGCCACTGGTAGTAAATATATTCTTGTAATTTGAACCGGCCAGAAGTTAAAATGGGACACAAGAATAAATCAATGTTTAATTTGAAAGATAGTAACATTTACCCTGGCTATTTGAATGATCATGACTTAACTAATGCCACTTGAAGAATCTACAGATATGTGACCATGCAGCAAGACTCATTATTAGCATCCATTATTCCAAAGCTCTTTATTAGCTCATAAGCTTCGTAAAATTTGTGTTCATACCTCTACATCACCACAACTTCACTACAGATTGTCCTGATTGAAATTAGGAAGATCAGATTTTGGTAGTCAAAATAATAACACTGCCTCATGGTACTACATAGTACATATAGTATTTACTCTTGCAGTAAAACCGATATAAATCATAGAAAGCTGAATTTTATGAACACCATTCTTTTGGACGGATGTACTCTAGAACAAAATATATTTGACTTTAAAGGAAGTTATCAACCGATAGTTCTCAAGCTTCTCTAAATTTATCATTGCTTCCTTCTGCCATAGATATATTAAAATCATCAAAGAATCAACATTCATAGTAAATTGGAACATGCAAATCAACACTACTGCTCCAGAAATGCATAGTGCTACTGCAGAAATGCTCGTATTTAACAATGACCATTAACAGAATTATACTATATCCAGCTAGCTGTTGCTTAACAGAATGTGGATCCAGATGGGTCAACAACTCCAGTAATGCTTTTGCTAACCAGTTACAAAATCATAGGCTCATGAAGAAAAACGCACAGGTAAAGAAAATAAAATCAGAGGAGAAACATCACATGCTGCGACGGCTTGGAGGAGTGCCAGCGGGGAGGATGATTTGCGAGAAGAGCCGAAACCTGCTGCAAGGGGAGTGCCAGCGACGGGTTTGTGGAGGGGGCGAACGGCCAGGCAGAAGGGCGAAGGGTACAGCCATAGGCCCATGGCCATCTCGCAAGCGCCAGGCCGCGTGGTGCCTAGCCACCCCCACGGCCGAATCCGCACAGGTGCCTCGGCGCGGTGATGGCCCTGCTGATGCTCTTCTTCCTCGGCGCTGCCCCGTCGACATCTCACCCGCGACACCGGCCATGTCTCCGCCCTCAATTCAGGCAAAAGGAACGAATGCGTGGATTATCCATGAGGCACTGCCGGCACGCGTCGCTCGTCTCACCGGCAGCTCCTCCACAAATCAGCACCGGCAGAAACAGCTCCGCAGCCCGGCGAGGACCCAAACCAACGCCCGTTCCGCAGAGACGGCGGCGGCGCAACAAGGCAGAGCAGCGCTACGCACCAGATTTTTTTAGGATTTCACCGTCCACGCAACCGCCTACCCTCTGCAAAAACCGGTGGTCAAAGCCCATGCAAGCACCGCCTGGCCCATTAGGAACCGACGATATGGCAACAGGTGACTTTCTCTCCAAAAAAAAAGGCAAGGGGTGACACGGGATAATATCAGATGATACCATTACTCAAGTGCTACCATGATACCAATTTGAAAATTTCAATTTTACATGTGTCAAATTTGTTTAATTTTTTTGTGAATGTTCATCACATATGTGTCTACAATCCATAAAAAAATTAAGATCAAAATCCGAAATAGACAAAGAGAAACAAAAAAGAGAAATACAACATGAATAGTGTCAATAAAGACAAAAGGATGAATATTGTCAAAAACGACACTATTCACATCTGGATTTCTCTTTTTTGTTTCTCTTTATCTATTTCGGATTTTGATCTGAATTTTTTAGGGAATGTAGACACATGTGTGATGAACATTCACAATTTTTTTCAAATTTTTTTGATACATATAAAATTAAAATTTTCAAATTAGTATCATGGTAGCACTTGAGTGATGGTATCACCTGATATTCTCCGGGGTGACACGCGCAGAGCAGCTCCACCCAGGCGGTGGGACATGGCATTTCTCCATCTGTCGGGCGGGAACAGGGCAGTAAGAAAGAACGTGGAATCGATCTGGGATCGCTATTTCACGGGAGCTTAGTAACCGGAGAGATGATATGGCGCGCTGTAGTAAAAAATTACACTAAAAATGCACAAGAAAAAGTAACTCTAGTAAAAAAAAAAAAAACTTCACCATCAACATAGCATACTGCAAAAATGCCATGTTCAATGAAAAAAAATACCATGTCACTATGTACAAGGACTTCACATGACGCTATATTTGAGCTTCCATTGCAAAATATATCGCATTTACAGAAAACATGCCATGTACCCAAAACTCCACATAACTACACCCGCACTACACGAAAAATTGCTAGGTGTCAAGGCAACAATTCAGGAACGAATCGCAAAATTTGCTACACACTGCCAAACATTTTGAGCCTAAAATCATTTCTACAATTCCCCACTACGTACACACTGCCAAACATCTATACTAGTGCCACATCTTCACCAATTAGCTACAGCATGGCATTTGCTAGGACAAGGAGTTTCCGTGCCATGAGCACGGCGTGGTTTGTCGTCCTCCTTGTTGGCCGGGACGCGACGGGACGGCCAGACATCGAGGCCGTCGCGAGGCATGACGGGGACGACACGTGTGTCTCCTCGCCGAAACTCGTCGGAGGAAGTCACGGGAGGAACGGGATGATGCCGGCGGGAGATGGAGGCCGACAACGCGCAAGGACGCCACAGCGTCGTCGCCCATCACGGGGAGGCCTTGGCGTGCAGCAGCCGGATGAAGCCCGATATTCCTCCTCGCGCAGCCAACCTTCGCCATACGCCATACGTGCAAGGACACCATCACGCCGTCCCGAGCCCTGCCGGCCTCTGCCATACGCCGTCTGGTCTGCCGCCCTCCGTGCAGCCCGCCGTCCATAGGACGCAGCGGAGCCTTACTCTCACCTCGCCTGTCATGATCTTCGCGAAAATGAAAATTTGGCTGGGAGGGGGAGGGGAAGGGATAAAGCACGTGCAACGAATGACTAGGCGCGTTCGCGCAGATGAATCCCGCGGCGAACGAGAAGTAACAGGTGACGTGGCTGCTGCTTGTGCTTTGAGATTTGGATAGCTGATCCAACGGCCACTGGGCAGTTCGCTGTGAAATCCCTCCCAGTTGACGGCAGTCATTTAAGATTTCCCAACTTTTTTCAGGCAGGTGTTTTTTTTAGCTGAACATCACTGGACTTTGAGGTGACTAAAGTTGGGCCGTTGGCCGGCCTGGCTGTTACTTCCTCTTCCTCTTCCACTTCCGTTTCACTCCTAAGATCTCGGGTCGAGATCTTCTGTTAGTGGGGGAGAGTTGTGACCGCCCGAGACCGATGCTCCAATTGCCTTCCATGTATTTCGAGTTTCGCCGCGTTGATTGTTTGGTTGTTGCATTTCATCATGTCAGCATGCGCATTGCATCTGCATGTTTTCATAAAACTTGCATCCGTTCGTAGTTGCCGCGTCTCTCCTTGTCTTCGTTGGCCTTTCGACAGACCCCTTTGTCTTCGTTGACCTCTCTCAGACCAACCGGACCGCACTCTTCTCTCTTTTCTCCGAACCCAGCAAAACCCCCTCGCAACCCAGTCTGAAACTCCCCCGGACCCGAACCGGGCAGTCGTGACCGGTTGGTCCGGATTAATCCCGTAATACCCCAAACATATTCGGTTTCTTCATTGGAATCCCCTAACCTATTTATCCCGAACAGTCCGATTACGATACCGTCCGATTACGATCGGAGGATCCAAACTTAGTCCACTTTCCCTATATATAGTCCACCTACATACCAAATCAGTCTAAACCTAATTCCTAGGGGCCTTGTCCCATCAATCCATCACGCCGCTGCCAGCCACCTCGCAGCCGACCACCTCCACCAAATCCCCTCGGGATCTCCTCCCAACCAACCGCAGGAGCTCGCTCCTCGTCGCTCGCCCGCAGCCAGCTCATGTCTAGCAGCCTTCGCCCATGCTCCTCGTTCGGGAGAGGAGCTCCCGATCCACCACGCCCGCACGTCCCCGCCGCTCCGGCCGGAGTTCGCCGGAGCCAGCTGCAGCGCCACCAGGAACTGCCCGTGCTTCCTCTTTTCCCCGTCGTTTTCCTCTGTTCCCTCTCTCTCTCTCTCTCTCTTTGAACCAGGAGCCTCGCTTCGCCGCCGTCCCGCGAGCGCACCGGCGACGTAGCCCAGCACGCCGTGCCTCGCGCCGCCATGCCAGGCCATGCCCCATCTTCTCCTCCTTCCGTTTTCCCTCTCTCTGGTTTCCATCTAACCCCGGCAGTCGCCCGTGCCTCTGCAGGTTTCGAACGCTGCCTCCATGGCCCGAGCAGGGCTCCGCCACCCCGATCTGCTGCATCTCGCCGCCGGGCTTCCCCTTCTCCAGGATCCGTGCCCGAATGGGAGAGCCCCGTCCCGAGCTCCCGCAGCCCCATGGCCCCCGTCGCCGGCCTCCTCGATGCGCCCCTTCCTCCTCTGCCTCGTCCCCAATGCCCGTGCTGTCCCCGAGCATCGCCGGACTCCGTTGCCGCCGGAGACCAGCAGGCCCGTGTCGCGCACCGTGCTCCTTTTTCCTCTCTCTCCCTCT